>MU681544.1:0-36546 GCA_026770625.1 Nicotiana glauca
TACTATAAGAAAAAATAAAACAAAAATCCATAAAAATCACACCCAACCCAAAACTATTTTATTTTGAAATTTTTGTTAGTATTTCTCATATAGGGCAAAAATCACGTGCTTACACACGGGTTAACCAGTTTTTGGACTGTTAATTGCCAATGTTTGTAAATTTACTGAAAAATAGCTAATATTTTGCTGATACACGGAAAGTTCCAATATAATATGCTGGATTATGGAGGTCCTGTGTATAAACTTCCAGCATATTATGTCGGAACTCTAGCACAAGAAAGTTTCAGCATAATATGCTGGATTATGGAGCTCATGCGTATAAACTTCCAACATATTATATTGGAACTCTAGTACATTATAACTACTAAAAACAACAGATTTGCGACTGAAAATTTCCAACCGGAAAAATTAGTCGGAAATTTCCTACTGATTCGGTCGGAAATTCACAAAATAATATTTGTTATATAGTTTTTAATTCTTTCGACTATATTTCTGACAACACTGGTCGCAACGTTTGGCGCAAAAATTTGGGATAAAAAATTACGACGGATTCAGTAGAAAACTAAAAGTCAAACTACTTTGTTTGATCATTTTCAGCAGAAACGGACGCAAATTTATTTAAATTTTGGTCAACTTACTTTTTAAATTTGTAACTGAAACAGTCGCTATTTTTGTGATGGAATCAGTCCCAGATTTCTTTTAAAACCCCAGCCCCGCCCCATTTCTTTCTTCTAAACTTTTCTTTCTTTGTTCTCTTTTCTTCCTCCATTGAGACCCCCAGACCCCCAACCCCAGCCGCTGCTCAGTAAAAAAGGTACGTCACTCTCTTCTTCCCCAACCCTTCCTCCATAGATGTATTAATATTTGAGCTTGAAACTAAATTCACTTTTGAAATTGAGGTTAGTGCCGATATGTGATTTTAACAATTTCGAAGTTTATATATATGTGGAATTGTTAACTTTAGAGAAGAATGATTTGGAATTGTATTAAGTAGTTATAATTTAAAGCCTTAATTTTAAGTTTAAGAAGTTAAGCTTATTATCGCTTCCTAATCTATTAAATGGACTAACATTAAATTTAAAACTTAATAATTGCTACACTAAAAGGAATTTATAGGTTTGACTAATTATTATTCATGTGTGGACTTTATGAACATGTAAGAAGCTATTTAAATTTATTTTATATTTTGAGAGATAAAATTTCAAGCGTTAATGAATTTTAATTTAAAAGAATATAATACTTTTAAAAAAATGAACCTTCGAATTGGCTTAACCTATTAATTATATTAAATAAACCAAATAATTTTAACTATCTTATGGATTTCAAGTTTTTTTGTTTGTGTAAATGACATTTGTGCATCGTAGGTGGATGTATAATAGGAATCATCCTAATCGTATGGGTTAAGAGATGAATGTAAAGAAGGGTTTGCTGGATTTATTGCTTGGCAAGGAAACTTGATGATTTTCGTATTGAAGGAACGATTAAGTACCCTTGTGCGAAATGCAAGTGTGTTAAGTTATTGGGAGAAGATGTTGTTACATGTCATCTTTTTAAAAAGAGATTTATGAAAAATTATTATGTATGGACTGCTTATGGAGAGAATCTTGATAGCGTAAATGATGTTGATTTTCATACGTGAGGAGGGTAGTCACGTAGTGGAGAATAATGTTGAATATTCTAGATTCAATAATGCCTATGATGTTCCTGGGAGCTCAATCTGAATCAAATGATGAGGCTATGAAGTTCTCAAAGAGTTAGAGGAATCTAGTTGTCCGTTGTATGAAGGCTCAATGCATTCCAAGTTGTTTGTTGCTGTTCGATTACTTCGGATTAAGTGGGATAGTTCTATTTTCAATCGGGCATGAATTCTATCATTGGACTTATGAATGAACTTAATTAGTGTAACATTGACCTACCCAAAAATTTCTACATGGCAAAAAAATTAGTTTTCAAGTTGGGTCTTTCATCAGAGAAGATTCAATGCTGTAAGAATGGTTGCATGTTATTCTATAAGGATGATGCATCTCTAGAGAACTGCAAATTTTATAACAAGCCTCATTACAAGGATGCCACAAATGATAAAAAGAAGAAGACCCTAGTGAAGGCGATGCACTACTTACCCCTTATACCAAGGTTAAAGAGGTTGTATGCATCAATGAGCTCCGGTCCTCATATGAGATGACATTATAAACATAGAAGGCTGGATGGTATTCTATGTCATCCTTCAGATGGAGAAGCATGGAAGAATTTCAATAGGGTGTTTCCAGACTTTGCTAATGAACCAAGAAATATTAAGTTGGGATTATGCGCTGATGGATTAACTCCATTTGCAGTCATTGCTGCACCATATTTATGTTGTCCGATGTTTGTTACGTCATATAATCTTCATTTGAGTTATGTATGACATGTCCATCTTTGTTTCTAACTTGTATTGTTCCAGGTCAACGCAATCCAACTGTCTTTGATTGATGCGTTAAAATTATTATGGTATCAAGGCGTGGAAACATATCGTGTATCAACTAAGCAAAACTTCAGATTGTATACTGCTTTGATATGGACTATAAATTATTTTTCTACTTATGGAATAATGTTCGGGTGGTCAACCGCTGAAAAGTTAGATTGCTCAACTTGTATGGAAGATAAAAAGGCATTCACTTTGAAATATGGAGGTAAGAACACATGGTTTGACTGCCATCGCCGTTTATTGCCAATGGATCATGAGTTCAGGAGAAATACTAGTGCATTTATGAAGAACACAATTGATTATGATGAGCCACCATCAGTCTTGTCTCCAGAAGAGATTCGGAACAGAGTTAGGGATCTGCCTAAGGTAACGGAGTATATTAGCTAATAAGATACCTGGTTATGGTGTTACAGACAACTAGACTAAACATAGCATATTCTAGGAGTTATCTTATTGGAAGCACAATCTTCTTCGGCATAATCTTGATGTCATGCATATCGTGAAGAACTTTTTTGACAACTTATTTAATACTGTGATGGATGTCAACAACAAGACAAATGATAACTTGAATTCCAGGATGGACTTAAAGAAATATTGTAGGCGAAGTGAGTTGTACCTGTCATATTTGAACAACAAGATTCAGAAATCCAATGTCAGTTTTACCTTCAACTTGGAGGAGAGAGAGATTTGTGATTGGCTTAATAATTTGAGTATGCCTGATAGGTATGCATCAAACCTATCTATTTGTGTTGACATGAAATAAGGAAAGTTGACGTCTATGAAAATCTACAATTCTCACATTTTCATGGAATCTTTTGATGCCTGTTGCGTTTAATGCATTGCCCGATAGAATATGGAAGCCCATCACAGAGGTAAGCTTATTTTTCAAGGAGTTGTGTTCTAGAACCTTGAGAGTAGAGAACCTAACTTACATGGAGAGTAATATTCATGTAACTTTAAACAAGTTGGTGAAAAATTTCCCTATTGTTTTTTTTTTGTCGTGATGGAACATCTTTCAATTTATCTTGCACAAGAGGCATGGTTTGGAGGGCCAGTTCGATGCAGATGGATGTATCCATTTGAGAGGTAATGAATGACTATTAATTATTAATCCTTACGTGTTTTATTTTGACATTATTCCATCTAAAAATAATGATAATATGCAAGATTATTGGCAAATGTAAACGGACTGTCAAAAATAGATCTAGGATTGAAGGATCTATTTGCGAGGCATATGTGGCTAGAGAAACTTCTTATTTTTGTTCATATTATTTTGAAAATAATGTGACATGTTTGAGAAATATACGTGATTGGCATGACGATGGAGGCACCAATCCTTCGTATCCGCCATTTTTCATATTCAATCAACCAGGTAAAGGCGGTCCAAAACGTAGTTCAAAACAACTTTAGAGTGAGATGGAACTAAAGTCAGCTATAACACAAGTGCTTTTGAATTGTCCAGAGGTCCAACCTTACGATAAGTAAGTATAAATTTATATTATTACCAACATATATTAAAGATTCATCATCGTTTGAAGTAATGATATCTTTTATTTTGTCGGACAGTTGGTTTGTGGGTAAATATGGGCAAGAGCTTGTTTATCCAAAGTTTTCAAAATGGTTTAAAGAATTTGTAAGTGTTACTTAATTTTTAATATGATCTTATTAACGGTGAATTATAATAAGTTATATGTATTTAAATAATTCTAAATTAATTTACCCTTTATAGGTTCATAATTCAGTTAATAGTGTAAATGACCAATTTTTGCAAGATATAGCTTGGGGACCTGATCCTAGAGTCAGAAAGATATCTAAGTATTGTATCAATGGGTACAAGTTTTATATAGAAGAATAGTCTAAGGGTAAGAAAATAAATAATAGTGTTTGTGTGTGAAAGCCGATGCGAATATTGATTATTATGATGTGCTTCAAGAGATCCTAGAACTTGAGTATAAAGTGGGTTGTCCAAACAAATAATTGGTATTTTTTTGGTGTAAGTGGTATGATCCAATACGAAAGTACATCCTCAATAAAAAAATTATTAAAATAAAGCACACGAGGAGTTATAGACTCTATGACCCATTTATTATTGCACAAAATGTGAAATAAGTGTATTATGTGCCTTATCCTTTGTGCAAGAATAAGTCCGCATAGCGGTAGTGAAAAAATCTAAGTTAATGGGTAGAGTTGAAGTCGAGGATACATTGGATGTAGCGTACCAAAGTGATAATTCAAGTGTTGAAAATGTACGATGATGAATTAGCAGATGAATTGCAAGATATCAATGGCCTATACGAAAAATACGATCCTTCGGTCCTAAGATCAATTTTAACTGAGCATGATGATGGAACATTAATGGAAAATGAGGATGAAGATTCAATTGATGAACATGAAACAAGCGAGGATGAAGAATTATATGATAAAAATAAAACAAGCGATGAAGAATTATATGATGAAGAAAATAAAAATGAAACAAGCGATGAGGGTTAAGCCATTTTTGTGTTTTATGACTTGTTTAATATTCATTTGTTATGATGTGCTTCACTTTAATATGTAATAGAATTACTTTATATTATTAATGACATCTTAATTTTTTATGTTTATATTATTATATTTATGATGTATACTTTATGTTTATATTTGTTATATTAAATTTGTTTACATGTAAATATTTTATATTCATTACACAAATGGATTCTCGCGGTAAATAAATAAAAAAAAATTAAGAAGAAAAAACACGCTTTACCTATATCAAATCAGCTTCCTCCACCTACACCAAATATGAGCCCTCCTCCTATGCCTCCTCGTCCTTCCATGCCAGCTTCGCAGTCATCTGACTTTTTCAAAGTCCCTCCCCGTCTAGCTCGCTTCAGTGTGGCTCAGCTTCGATCACCATTAATTTTATACCCACGACTCATTTCCCAACTTCTTTCCCCCGTGATCCTGCTAGTCAGTTCGGTGGCTCACCGATTGCATCCCCGAGTCATTATAGTAGCCAGCATGGTGGTTCATCTTTTGTGCCTACTATATCTCCCACTTAATTATTATCTCCCTCATCATCCACTCCAAGTATAGCTAACTTGGATATTGGAGGCTCTCACGCAGTTGTATCCCTATATATCAATACTTCTACAATTGCTGGTACCGTGAGATAATGTACTAGAGGGATTGTACAGTACTATAATCTTCATCGGCTGATTATTGTTCCCCATGGCGGTGAGTGAGTTTTCCTCCAATTTACTTTTAAAATTTTTCAATCTAATTTTTTTATATAATGAATTTAATGACATTTTATATTTTAAATTAAATGCAGGTTTTTGCCATCCTTTCGGGTCGCGCATATGGTGATGGAATCTATGAAGCCATTTTTTCATGAGCCGTGGAATTCTTGGAGAAAAATACCATACCAGATCAGAATCAATATGTGGCAATAATTTAAGCTAGAATAAATTAATTTTTATTAGAACTTATCCTCATTCGTCTAACATTATTTATTTAATTTTTTAGGTTAGGTGCGCATGGCAGCCTATATTTGAAAATCTTGTCAATGAGAACTTGGAGAAGAGAGAACATAAACGGGTAACAGATTCACATCTTGTTGCTAGGAGAGGTGGCACCGGTCCTGATTGGATACGTGAAGATATCTGAGTCAGCTCTTGGCGAAGTGGAATACCCCTGAGTGGAAGAAGAAGAGTGAACATGCAAAGTTAAACGGAGCTTCTACTAAGGGTGGAGCATTGCATACTAGAGGTTCTATTAGTTTTGCAGCCCATCGTTTGAGAATGATAATTTCATTACAAAATATTCTTACTTTTACAAGTATGCAAATTGAACGCGCGCGCGCGCGCACACACACACACATATTATCACGACCCGAATATCCCACCCTTGGGGATCATGATGGCGCCTGCTAATGTGAGCTAGGCAAGCCAAACCTTTAGTTTAATTACTTCATTAATCAATTATTTATTTTTAACAATTAAAATACGATAACATGATAACATCGGAAATTTAAATTCAAGCGGAAGACAATGATAAAATATATAAAGACTATATCTAATATAAATATTTAATCCTTAACCACCCAAAATCTGGTGTCACAGTGTCACAGACGGTCTAAGATTTACTATATACAAGGTTTAAAGAAATAATAATACACTGTTCCGGAATATAAAGGAAATGAAACAGGAATAGTAGGTATAAGAAGACGACAAGGCCTGCGAACGCCTGCAGTACTACCTCGGGTCGCCTGATGAGCAAGAATCAGAAATCCCAGCACGGTCCAAAGTCTACAACGTTGGGGTCTACACAAAAGAGTGTAGAGTATAGTATCAGCACAACCTACCGCATGTTCTCGTAAATGCCTAGCCTAACCTCAACGAAGTAGTGACGAGGCTAGGACCAGACTATTAAATAAACCTGTGCAGTTATATAATATACATCAGAAAGTAAAACAGGTATAAGCAAGTAAGGGTGAGAGGGGGAAAACATGCTTCGGGGAATAACAGGTAAAAAAACAAAATATCAAGAGAACTATGACGGAATCAAAATCCAACCACTAGCAAGAATAAGGAAAACAAAGGCAGATTTCACTTTCTTTTCACATCTTGTTGCAGGCGTGCAACCTGATCCCACTTCCTGTATCTCGTGGCAGGCGTGCCATCCCCTCCCATTTCATGTATCTCATGGCAGGCGTGCCACCCGCTCCCATTTCATTATATCTTGTGGTAGGCGTACCACCCACTCCCATTTTATTATATCTCGTGGCAGGCGTGCCAACCGCTCCCATTTTATTATATCTTGTGGTAGGCATACCACCTACTCCCATTTTATTATATCTCGTGGCAGGCGTTCCACCCACTCCCATTTTATTATATCTCATGGTAGGCGTGCCACCTGCTCTCATTTCATTATATCTTGTGGTAGGCGTACCACCCGCTCCCATTTACAAGCCAATAATAATCACAAGGAATCCCGGCAAGGGAACAATAATATCAATTAACATCCCGACAAGGGAGAAACAACTATAACCAAACTTGTTATAACATCTAACTACCTCAACTATAAACAAATTTGTTATAACGCCTAACAACCTCAGCTATAACCAAACTCGTTACAACACCTAACTACCTTAACTATAACGCAATCCCGTTACAACACCTAACTACCTCAGCTATAACTCAACTCGTTAGAACACTTAACACAAAAAATCATCAACCTAAGCATCTGTAACATCAGTTAAGAACACAATGCAAGGGAACCACAACTCAACATATAGCCCGGCAAGGGGGGAATATAATAATCTTTTTCAATTCTCACTTATACCTTTAGAATTTTCTATTCAACTGGGGCCAACGCTCATCAATGTTCATAAGTCACAATTCTTTCCACACCTTTTCATAACAAATAGAAATCTTCACCAAGGCATGAATAACACAACAAAATTATGAAAATTACAATATAAGACTCACGGTCATGCTTGACACCAATATATAGATACTCGTCACCATACCTATACGTCGTACTCAACAAGAAACAATTAACAATTAGGACACAACTCCTAATCCCTCAAGCTAAGGTTAGACCAAACACTTACCACAATGCCACTAACACAATTCACGATCCAATTATAGCTTTACCCCTTGATTTCACCACCTATTCGCTCGTATCTAGTCACAAGTTACTTAATTACATCAATAAACGCTAAATGAATCAATTTGAATGCATGAAAATGAATTTTCCAAAGTTTTGCCCAAAAAGTCAAAAATTGCCCCCGGACCCACTTGGTCAAAACCTGAGGTTCGAACCAAAACCCGATTACCCATTCCCCCACAAACTCAAATATATAATTTGTTTTGAAATCGGACCTCAAATTGAGGTCCAAATCCCCATTTTTTGAAAAACCTAGGTTCTACCCAAAAAATCCAATTTTCCCCATGAAAATCTTTGATTTTAGGTTGAAATCATGTTAAAAGATGTTAATGATTGAAGGAATGAGTAAAAACTAACTTACAATCGATTTGGAAGAAGACTTGTTCTTGGAAAATCGCCCAAAGGAGTTTGTGTTTGGAAAAAGATGTGAAAAATGACTTAAAATCGGCTAAGTGTAAAAAAAATGCAGGTCTCAGTTATGGGAAATGCGAATAGGGGTTTGCAATTGCGAACCCCGACCTCTGCAGGTGTGGGAATTGCGAAATAGGTTTCGCATTTGCGAACCCTTCATAATTTTCCCAGATTTCGTATTTGCGAAGCAGTTGTCGCAATTGCGACATTGCATTTGTGAAGTGAGGGTCGCATTTGCGATCCAAGGCTTAACAGGGGAGTTTCGCATTTGTTAAAGGGAAGCTCGCATTTGCGAGGAAGAGTGGCCTTGGCTGGCTTCGCATTTGCGATCCAGCCTTCGCATTTGCGAACTTCTGCATGCCTGAACACACCAGCAAATTTTTAAGTTAAAAAATGCACCCTGCGGCCTATCCAAAACTCACCCGGGCTCCAAACCAAGTATACACACAACCTCAAAAATATCCTACGGACTTATTCGCACGATCAAATCGCCAAAATAACATCATAAACATCGAATTAAACCTCAAAATCCATGAATTCTTTCAAACTTCATAATACATCGAAATTTCCAATTAAGGTCCGAATCACGTCAAACAACATCCGTTTTTCACCAAATTTTACAGAAACATATCAAATCATATATAAGACCTGTACCGGGCGCCAAAATAAAAATACGGGCCTGATACCATCAGGTTCTAATCAAATTTCATTTCAAAACCTTATGAATAATTTCAGAAAATAATTTATTTCAAAAATTCATTTCTCGTGTTTGGGACCACGGAATTCGATTTCGGGCATACACCCAAGTCCCATATTTTTCTACGGACCCTCCGGGACTGTCAATCACGGGTCCGGGTCCGCTTACCCAAAACGTTGACCAATGTCAAATTAATCTATTTTATAGTTAAAACTTATTATTTTTCGCATAGTTTCTCATTTAAGCTTTCCGACTACGTACCCGTACTGCGCACGCAAATCGAGGTGACTTTAAATGAGGTTTTTAAGGCCTTGGAGTCATAGAATTTAATTTAAAACAAGTGATGACCATTTGGGTCATCATATTCTCCACCTTTAAAACAACCGTTCGTCCTCAAACGGACAAAAGAAGGAAGTACCTGAGTCGGGAAAAAGATGGGGATAACGGCTCCGCATATCAGACTCAGACTCCCAGATCGATGCCTCAGGTTGCTGACCTCTCCACTGAACAAGATCAGAAGGAAAACTCTTCGATCTCAACTAACGAATCTGCCGGTCTAGAATAGCTACCAGCTCTTCCTCATAAGACAAGTCCTTGTCCAACTGAATAATGCTGAAATCTAACACGTGGGATAGATCGCCGTGATATCTCCGAAGCATGGACACATGAAACACTGGATGCACAACTCTTAAGCTCGGTGGCAATGCAAGTCTATAAGCCACCTCTCCCACTTTTTTAAGAGTCTTAAACAGACCAATGAATCTAGGTCTAAGCTTGCCCTTCTTCCCAAATCTCATCACGCCCTTCATAGGCGACACTCAGAGCAGTACCCGCTCACCGACCATAAAAGCCACATCTCGAAACTTACGGTCCGTATAACACTTTTGCCTGGACTTAGCTGAATGAAGCCTATCCTGAATGATCCTGACCTTGTCCAAGGCCTCTTGAACCAGATCCGTACCCAACAACCAAGACCTTCCCAGCTCAAATCATCCAACTGGAGACCGACACCGCCTACCATATAATGCCTCATAAGGAGCCATCTGGATACTCGGCTGGTAGCTGTTGTTGTAGGCAAACTCCGCTAAAGGCAAAAACTGATCCCACAAGCCTCCAAAGTCAATAACATAAGCTCGGAGCATATCCTCCAAAATCTAAATAGTCCACTCGGACTGCCCGTCTGTCTGAAGATGAAACTCTGTGCTCAACTCAACCCGCGTGCCCAACTCTCACTGAACTGCTCTCCAGAAATGCAAGGTAAACTGCGTACTTTGGTCCGAAATGATAGACACGTGCACACATGAAGGCAAACAATCTCCCGGATATAGATGTCTGCTAACCTCTCAGAAGAATAGGGGACTGCCACAGGAATGAAATATGCTGACTTGGTCACCCTATCAACACTGACCCATACCACGTCGAACTTCCTCCGAGTCTGCGAGAGTCCAACAACGAAATCCATAGTGATCCGCTCCCACTTCCACTCGGGAAGCTCAATCCTCTGAAATGAACCACCAGGCTTCTGATGCTCGTACATAATCTGCTTACAATTTAAACACCGAGCCACATATGCAACGAAATCCTTCTTTATTCTCCGCCACCAATAATGCTGCCGCAAATCTTAATACATCTTCGTGGCGCCCGGATGAATAGAGTACCTGGAGATATGGGCTTCCTCCAAAATCAACTCTCGGAGTCCATCCACATTAGGCACACAAACTCGACCCTGCAATCTCAAAACTCCATCATCACCCAAAGTAACTTGCTTGGCATATCCGTGCTACACCGTGTCTTTGAGGACAAGGAAATGAGGATCATCATACTGCCTATCACGAATATTGTCCAACAAAGAAGAACGAGCGACCGTGTAATCTAACATACAAATGGGCTCAGAAATATCCAGCCTCACAAACTGATTGGCCAAAGCTTGAACATCCAAAGCAAGCGGTCTCTCACCGATCGGAATATAAGCTAAACTGCCCATACTGGCTGACTTCTTACTCAAGGCATCGGCCACCACATTGGTCTTTCGCGGGTGATATAAGATAGTGACATCATAATCTTTCAACAACTCCAACCACCTCTTCTGCCTCAAATTAAACTCCTTTTACTTGAACAAATACTGAGGCTCTTGTGATCCGTGAACACCTCACATGCCACGCCATATATATAATGCCTCCAAATCTTCAATGCGTAAACAATGGCTGCCAACTCCAAATCATGAACCGGATAGTTATTCTCATGCATCTTCAACTGTCGCGAAGCATAGGCAATGTCCTTGCCATCCTGCATCAACACTGCACCAAGTCTAATACAAGATACATCACAATAAACTGCATAAGGCCCAAAACCCGTGGGCAAAACCAATACCGGTGCTGTAGTTAGAACTGTCTTAAGCTTCTGAAAGCTCACCTCACACTCGTCTGACCACCTGAATTGGGCAACCTTCTGGGTCAACCTGGTCATCGGGGCTGCGATAAATGAAAACCCCTCCACAAATCGACGATAGTAGCCTGCCAATCCCAAGAAACTCCGAATCTCTGTAGCTGATACCGGTTTAGGCTAGTTCTTGACTGTCTCAATTTTCTTTAGATCAACCTGAATACCCTCTACTAACACAACATGACCCAGGAATGCAACTGAACTCAACCATAACTCACACTTCGAAAACTTGGCGTACAACTGACTATCCCTAAAAGTCTAAGGAACCACTCTAAGATGCTACTCGTGCTCCTCCCGGCTGCAAGAATATATCAAAATATCATCATGAATACTATCACGAACGAATCCAAATAAGGCCTGAACACTTTGTTCATCAAATCCATAAGAGCTGCTGCAGAATTTGTTAACCCGATGATATCACCAAGAAATCATAATGCTCGTACCGAGTGCGGAAAGCTGTCTTAGGGACATCGGATGCCCTAATCCTCAACTGATGGTAGCCAGATCTCATGTCAATCTTTGAAAATACCTAGGAACCCTGAAGATGATCGAACAAATCATCAATCCTCGGCAGCGGATACTTATTCTTGATTGTTACCTTGTTCAATTGTCGGTAATCAATACACATTCTCATTGACCCATCCTTTTTCTTGACAAACAACACCGACGCACCCCAAGGCAAAACACTAGGTCTAATGAAACCCTTCTCAAGCAAGTCTTGCAACTTCTCCTTCAACTCTTTCAAATTAGGCGGGGCCATATGATACGGCGGGACAGAAATGGGCTGAGTGCCCTAAGCCAAATCAATGCAAAAATCAATATCCTTGTGGGGTGGCATACCCGGCAGGTCTGAAGGGAATACCTCAGGAAACTCACGAACAATGGGCACAAAATCAATAGAAGGAACCTCAGCACTAGAATCACGAACTTATGCCAAATAGGCCAAACACCCCTTCTCGACCATACATCGAGCCTTCACGTAAGAGATAACACTACGGGTAGAATGATCAGGAGTCCCTCTACACTCTAAACGAGGCAAACACGGTAAGCTAAGGTCACAGTCTTGGCATGATAGTCCAAGATAGCGTGGTACTGTGATAACTAGTTCATCCCCAATAGGACATCAAAATCAACCATGTCCAAAAGAAGCAAACCTACACAAGTCTCATGACCTCCAATAACCACTATACATGAAAAATGGACGCAATCCACCGTAATAGAATCACCCACCGACATAGACATATAAACAGAGGCACTCAAAGAATCACTAGGCATGACCAGATTCGGCGCAAAATAAAATCGAAGCTTCTCTACAACAAACCAGAACAATACCTGCACCTCCACCTCTAATACCTTTACCTCTACCTCTAGCATTTTTACCTCCACCTCTAATACCTCTACCTCCATCTCTAGCATCTCTACCTTCACCTCTAATACCCCTACCTCCATCTCTAGCTGACTGAGCGGGCTGGACGAGTCCCTCAATGAACCTCCTCACTCTCTCTCACAGAGGGAAGTATGATAGAAGCATGACGGGCCAAGTTGGTGAATCTGATCTCGTACTGAGTAACAGTCATAGAACCCTGCTGGAGATGCTCAAACTGCCTCTGATAGACCTCTCTTTGAGGGATGGGGAGAAACTTCTCCAGAAATAGCTGCGTAAACTATTCTCAAGTCAAAGCTGATGACCTCACTGGTCTAGCCAAACAATAATATCTCCAACGGGTCTTGGCGGATCCAGACAAGCAAAAAGTAGCAAAATCGACCCCATTGGTCTCCACGATCCCCATGTTCCTGAGAACCTCATGACAACTGTCTAGATAATCCTGGGGAGCCTTAGTAGATGCACCTCTGAATGTAGTAGTGAAGATCTTGGTAAAACTTATCCCACCTCCACAAAGCCTCCGAAGACGTCGCTGATCTATCACCGGTCTGTGCTACTGCTCGCTTGAAGAAGCGTTACATGACCTCGCCATTCGCGAAAGGATAAGAGTAGAAGCTTCAATTTAGCATTTGAGAGAACAAAATTGCACAACAGGAAAGAATAGACGTGAAACTTTTCCTAACTCTGTTGCCTCTGAAGGATAAATACAGACATCTCCGTACCGATCCCTCAGACTCTACTAAGCTTGTCTGTGAACTGTGAGACCCATGTAACCTAGAGCTCTGATACCAACTTGTCACGACCCGAATTTTCCATCCTTGGGAGTCGTGATGGCACCTACTAATGTGAGCTAGGGAAGCGAAACCTTTAGTTTAATTAATTTATTAACCAATTATTTCTTTTTAAAATTATAAGGCGATAACATGATAACAACGGAAATTTAAATTCAAGCAGAAGACAACAATAAAATATATGAAGACTATATCTAATACAAATACTTAATCCTTAACCACCCAAAATCTGGTGTCATTGTGCCACAGACGTTCTAAGATTTACTACCTACAAGGCCGGAAGAAATAATAATACACTATTCCAGAATATAAGGGACATGAAATAGGAATAACAGGAAGAAGAAGACACCAAGGCCTGTGGACGCCTGCAGGACTACCTCGAGTCGCCCGATGAACAAGAATCATCAATCCAACCGCTGTCCGAAGTCTACAATGCTGGGGTCTACACAAAAGAGTGTAAAGTGTAGTATCAGCACAACCAACCCCATGTGCTGGTAAGTGCGTAGCCTAACCTCGACAGAGTAGTGACGAGGCTAGGACCAGACTATCAAATAAACCTGTGCAGTTATATAATATACATCGGAAAGTAAATCAGGTATAAGCAAGTAAGGATGAGAGGGGGAAACATGCTTTGGAGAATAACAGGTAAAAAAAATAGAATATCAAGAGAACTATGAAAGAATCAAAATCCAACCACTAGCAAGAATAAGGAAAACAAAGGCAAATTTCACTTTCTTTTCACATCTTGTTGCAGGCGTGATACCCGCTCCCATTTCATTATATCTTGTGGTAGGCATACCACCCGCTCCCATTTCATTATATCTTGTGGCAGGCATACCACCCGCTCCCATTTCATTATATCTCAAGGCAAGCGTGCCATCCGCTCCCATTTCATTATATCTTATGGTAGGCATACTACCTGCTCCCATTTTATTAAATCTCGTGGCAGGCATGCCACCTACTCCCATTTCATTATATCTTGCGGTAGGCATACCACAGGCTCCTATTTCACTATATCTCGTGGCAGGCATGCCACCCGCTCCCATTTCATTATATCTCATGGCAGGCATGCCACCCGCTCCCATTTTATTATATCCTGTGGTAGGCGTACCACCTGCTCCCATTTACAAGCCAACAATAATCACAGGGAATCCCGGCAATGGAACAATAATATCAACAAACATCCCGGCAAGGGAGAAACAGCTATAACCAAACTTGTTACAACATTTAACTACCTCAACTATAACCAAATTTTTTACCACGCCTAACTACCTCAGCAATAACCAAACTCGTTACAACACCTAACTACCTTAACTATAAACCAATCCCGTTACAATACCTAACTACCTCAGCTATAACCCAACTTGTTACAATATCTAACACAAAAAATCATCAACCTAAGCATTTCTAACATCGGTTAAGAACACAATGCAAGGGAACCACAACTCAACAAATAGCCTGACAGGGGGGGGGGCAACATAATAATCTCTTTTCAATTCTCACTTATACCTTCACAGTTCGCTATACAACTGGAGATAACGCTCATCAATGTTCATAAGTCACAATTCTTTCCACAACTTTACAAAACAAATAGAAATCTTCACCAAGGCATGAATAACACAACGAAATCATGAAAATCACAATATAAGACTCACGATCATGCTTGACACCAACGTATAGATAATTGTCACCATGCCTATACGTCGTACTCAATAAGAAACAATTAGCAATTAGGACACAACTACTAATTCCTCAAGCTAAGGTTAGACCAAACACTTACCTCGATGCCAAGAACACAATTCACGATCCAATTATAGCTTTACCCCTTGATTGCACCACTAATTCACTCGTATCTTGTCATAAGTTACTTAATTACATCAATAAATGCTAAATGAATCAATTTGAATGCATGAAAATGAATTTCCCAAAGTTTTGCCCAAAAAGTCAAAAATCGCCCCCGGGCTCACATGGTCAAAACTCGAGGTTTGAACCAAAATCCTATTACCCATTCCCTCATGAACTCAAATATATAATTTGTTTTGAAATCGGACCTCAAATTGAGGTCCAAATCCTTATTTTTTGAAAAACCTAGGTTCTACCCAAAACTCCCAAATTCCCCCATGAAAATCTTTGATTTTAGGTTAAAATCATGTTAAAAGATGTTAATAATTGAAGTAATTGAGTAAAAACTAACTTACAATTGATTTGGAAGAAGATTTGTTCTTGGAAAATCGCCCAAAGGAGTTTGTTTTTGAAAAAGATGTGAAAAATGACTTAAAATCGGCTAATTATAAAACAAATGCATGTCTCAGTTATGAGAAATGCGAACAGGGGTTCGCAATACAATTGCGAACCCCGACCTCTGCAGGTGTGGGAATTGCGAAACAGGGTTCACATTTGCGAACCCCTCATAATTTTCCAAGATTTCGCATTTGCGAAGAAGTTGTCGCAATTGCGAAGGGATGGTCACATTTGCAATCCAAGGCTGAACAGGGGAGTTTCGCATTTGCGAGGAAGAGTTTCCTGGGCTAGCATCGTATTTGCCATCCAGCCTTCGCATTTGTGTACTCGCATTTGCGAATCCTGCAGGCCTGAACACACCATCAAATTTTTAAGTTAAAAAATGCACCCCGTGGCCTATCCAAAACTCATCCGAGCCCTCGAGGGTCCAAACCAAGTATACACACAACCTCAAAAATATCCAACGGACTTATCCGCATGATCAAATCACCAAACATCGAATTAAACCTCAAAATCCATGAATTTTTTCAAACTCCATAAAACATCAAATTTTCCAATTTAGGTCCGAATCACGTCAAGCGACGTCCGTTTTTCACCAAATTTCACAAAAACGTCTCAAATCATATATAAGACCTGTACCGAGAACTGGAACCAAAATATGGGCTCTATACCATCAGATTCTAATCAAATTTCATTTAAATTATAAAAAATTTCAGAAAACAATTTATTTCAAAAATTCATTTCTCGGGCTTGGGACCTCGGAATTCGATTCCGGACATATGCCCAAGTCCCATATTTTCCTACGGACCCTCCGGGACCATCAAATTACGGGTTCAGATCCGTTTACCCAAAATATTGACCAAGGTCAAATTAATTTATTTTATAGTCAAAACTTATTATTTTTCACACAGTTTCTCATTTAAGCTTTCCGGCTATGCGCTCAAACTGCGTACGCAAATCAATGTGACTCTAAATGATGTTTTCAAGGTCTCGGTGTCATAGAATTTAATTTAAAACAAGTGATGACTATTTGGGTCATCACACACACACACACACACACACATATATATATATATACATATATATATATATACACACACATATATATATATACACACACACACACATATATATATATATATATATATATATATATATATATATATATATAAGGAGATGTGACTTATGCTGAGGTCTTTGCGAAGACCAACAAGAAGAAGAAGGACGACATAAGAGAATGATGGGTTGAATCGCGTGCTTCAGAGACATTTGTATGATCTTAACACCAATACTGTATTATTTTTCTCTCTTGGTTTATTTTATTTATATAACGTATATTATTTTTATTTCAATACCATTATCATATTGATCTTGATGGATGGCAGCAAACTCAGCCGACCCCGAAGGATATGACTGCAATTTGGACACAGGTAGCTGGTAGTGTGAATAAAGATATAAATATTATATAGTTATCTATCTTGGTATTAGTTTGAAAGTTGCTTGTTTGCTTCTTTTACTGTCACGACCCAATTTCTCCCTCCGTGAACTGTCGTGACGGCACCTAGTCTCTACAACTAGGTAAGCCTAATACAATGCAGGAATGCAAACAAAAGGGTGAATATTAGCTATTGGAAATACAACTATCCATTAAGCAACTAAATGCCGCACGGCATATACAGTTATCTCCTCAGAAAAAGTACCGAACAATAACCAAAAACCGAAAACTCGCAAGTTACTAGCTACTAAGATTTCTAACTATTCTATACATCATCTCTACAGAAAGAAAGTGAAATGAACATAAAAAAATGGAGGGGGTCTCCGAGGATCTGCGGGCGCGGGCAGATATACCTTAAAGTCTCCAACAAGCAGCAACGACTGCAACTAGTGATAAGGCTGGTACGATAAACCTAGATTTGCACACGAAAAATATGTACAGGAAAGGGCATGAGTACACCACAACGGTACCCAGTAAGTTCCAATCCTAACCTCGATCGAGTAGTGGCGAGATAAGGTCAGGGCTCTACTGTTTTATATATATATATATAATAATAAGAAAAACGGTATGAAATATCACTGTAGAGGTAAATACTAATAGTCAACGAAAATGAAATCAAAGAAAAACAACACTCAGTACAGAGATAGCAACAGAGCATCTCCCGAGACACCTTCTCGTAGTCCCAGACGTAAATGTGCAGAGGATCTCCCGGGATATCGTCCCGTAGTCCCAAACGTAAATGTGCAGGGGGATCCCGGAATACCGTTCCGTAGTCCTAAAGTAAATATCTAGTACCGGAAAATCTCTCGGGATACCGTCCCGTAGTTCCAAATATAAATATGCAAGGGGGATCTCCCGGAATACCGTTCCGCAGTCCCAAAGTAGATATACAACTCAATTAATATAAACAACAATTCCAACAAGAAATTCTGCGGTTTAGATTAATAATCATGTCGAAGAAGATTTAATTCTTACTCTTACATGCTGCACAGAGTCCAGGTAGGTAGTTAAGGCAATTAAGACACGTCCACATGCTTTCCTAAGCTAAACAGGATGGCTATATATACTAGTAATGCTCAATTAAAGGAGAAACATAGATATTTACGTAATCAAAATGGGATTTTTTAATAAATAGCTCATGTACACACTTGTCACCTCACGTACACGACATTCACATATCAACAATACCAAATTCTAAGGGGAGTTCCTGCACACAAGGTTAGGTAAGTCACTTACCTCGAACCAAGCTCAAATCAATTCGAAATCACGCTTTTGCCACGAGTATCCAAATCCGAGTGGACCAAATCTAATCAAATCAATTAAATAACATAAATATAGCTACAAGCAACTAATTTAGCTAATGATTTTAAGGCTAAGGCAAGAAAATAGGAAAACGCCTAAAAATCCTCCTCGGGCCCATGTCTTAGAATCAGGTAAAAGTCATAAATTATGAACACAAATTCACTCACAAGTCTAACCATATCAAATTCACTCAAATCCGATACCAAAATCTCAATCAAAATCCCAAAATTTGACCTAAAAACTTTTCTCAAATTTTTCTAATTTTCACCCCAAATCTGAAATTAGATGATGAAATCAAACTTAGATTAATGGGATATAATTAAAAAGGAGTTAGGAATCATTACCCACAAACTTCCTTCGAAAATCTCTAAAAATTTTGCCTTCTACCGAGCTCTCAATCAATTTTGAAGTTATGAACTCAAACCCTTAATTTCACTCTTTTCTGCCTAGCAATTTCCGCTTCTATGCTAACAGGACCGCACCTGCGGTAGTTCTCCGCACCTGTGGAAAATCATTAACCCCCTAAACGACGCACTTGCACTCACTCCACCGCAGATGCGACTCTATTTCTGTGATTCTTGCGTCACATCTGCGACCACTAACCCTCATGCCTCAAACCGTATTTGCAACCTCTTCATCGCTTTTGTGGGGCCGCACCCGCAGGCTTCCCACCGTAGGTGCGAAAACACCAGCCAACTTTAGATTTTTCTCAAGTCCAAATTTCCATTCGTTAAGCACCCGAAACTCACCCGAGGACCTCGAGACCTCAACAAAACATACTAACCGATCCTAAAATACCATGCGAACTTAGTCGAGCCCTCAAATCACATCAAACAACGCTAAAACCACAAATCACCCACCACTACAAACTTAATGAGCTTGAAATTTCAAAATTCTATAATCGATGCCAAACCAACCAAACCATGTCCAATTGATCATATATTTGGTACACAAGTCATATTCAACACTACGGACCTACTTCAACTTTCAGAATTTAATTCCGACACCGATATCAAAAATTCCACTATCGGTCCGAAACACCAAAAATTCAGCTTTCGCCATTTCAAGCCTAAATGAGTTACAAACCTCAAAAACACAATACAGACATGCCACTAAGCCTAAAATCACCCAACATAGCTAATGAAATTGATAGAATTTCATTCCATAAATGTCTTCACACTGTTCTGACTGCGATCCAAATTCTAAGACTTAAGCTCTCATTTAAGGACTAAGTGTCCGAAAATACTCTCAAACTCAAAATGAATCATCACGGCAAATCACAATAGCAGAAAAAGACACGGGGGAATCAGTTAATAGGGATTGGGGCATTAATTCTCAAAACGACCTGCCGGATCATTACATTTACTTTCTTTTCTTTATTTCTCATGAAAATAATAAATGAAGGTGGAGTGTATGGGATTGGAATACAGTTATCCTCCAGTCTTCCACCACCAAAATTATTCACTTGGGCATTAGTTTCCCAAGAAGACATGGAAGCTATGCGTCAAAAAGTGGATCAAATGTCGCAAGAATTTCAAGCAACTCAGGCTTTGATCCAAAAATTATAAAAAAAGGAAAAGCAAGAAATCAGCTGCAATGGAGTCTGAGGAGGAGACTGATTCTGAATAGGCTATTTGAATGTTTTATAGTTGAAGTTAGAGTCATGTGTTGTTTGATAGTTGGTTGAATTGTTAAAAATATTACTATTTGTTTTGTGGTAAATATTGGATTTGGATTGTTATATTAGGTTTTTAGTTGGTTGTTAGGTGTTTGGTTGGCTGTTTTATTTGGTAGGGGGTGTAATTCAAAATACAATAGAATTCTGCTTAAAAATACCCAGATTTGCAACTGATTCAGTCGCAAATTGACAATTTCTAACAAAATTTAATTAAGATTTGTGATTGATTATGTCGCAAATGGAGAATTTCTGAAAATTTTAATTAATTAATAATCAATATTTACGGCTCTTTCAGTCGGAATAACTAATTAAAATTACTTATATTTTCTAATTTCCGACGGAATCATTCAAAAATTTTAATTTGTATTTATTTTTTTAAATTCTGGTCAGCGACTGAATCAGTCGCTAAACTTGAGACTGATTCGGTCGCAAATGGCTTAAAGCCAATGTCCCCGTATTTTTCAGTTTGCGACTGAACCCGTCGCAATTTTTTGACTCATTTTGTCGCAAATATATTGCGATCACGTGTTTTCTGACTGACACTTTCACTCGGAAATCCATCTAAAAAACATGATTTCTGACCAATTTGACGGTCGCAAATTTGCAATTTTTTAGTAATGATGCTGGAATCTCATATGTAAAAAATTTTAAACTCCAGCATATTATGCTAGATTTTTTCCTGATTTTAAAGGGTATTTTTGTTCAGATTTTATCTTTACACAAAAAGTAGCTAAATTTTGATTACTTTTGAAGCTGTGACTATTTTTCAATATCAGTTGTAAATCTGGTTATTTATAATTTTTCCGCTTATATTTTCCATACCCAGTTGCCATTCACTAAACATAAAGGAAATTACAAAGTAGAAATCTTGGTTATTTATGATTTTTCCGCGTATATTTTCCATACCCAGTTGTCATTCACTAAACATAAAGGAAATTACAAAGTAGAAATCTTTTACGTATCTATATTACATTATGATGAAGGTAGGAGAGATAGGAATGTTGAGATGGATGTGTGGGCACACCAGGTTAGATAGGATCAGAAATGAGGTTAATCACGATAAAGTGGGTGTAACACCTATTGAGGATAAGGTGCGGGAAATGCGTCTTAGGTAGGTTGGTCATGTGAGGAGGAGGAGCACAGACACCCCAGTGAGAAGGTGTGAGAGGTTGACATTAGAGGGCCTATGGAGAGGAAGAGGTAGGCCAAAAAATAGGTGGGGAGAGGTGAATAGACAAGTTATGGTACAACTTCAGCTGAATGAGGACATGACCCTTGATAGGAAGGTATGGAGAACGAGGATTAGAGTAGTAGAGTAGGTAGTCTAGAGTGTTCATAACAGTAGAATTGGCACGCAGTCTCGCTTTCTGTGGGTAGTAGGTTTTTATGATTAACCGTTATTTTCTTTCATTATTGATTACCTTACTATCTTGTTATTTTTATTTTGCTTTAATATGGCTTTTGGTACTGTCCCTTCTTGTCTATATTTTCATTAGTGTGATGCTTATACTTTCCTGAGCCGAGGGTCTATTGGAAACAACCTTTCTATCCTTAAAAGGTAGGGGTAAGGTCTGCGTATACACTAACTACCCTCCCCTGACCCGATAATGTAGAATAATACTAGGCATGTTGATGTTGTTGTTATACTACATTATGAATCTATTTACCATTATTAGAGAAAATTTTATTTAACAATACATACATACATACATACATACATACATACATACATACATACATACATACATACATACATACATACATACATACATACATACATACATACATACATACATACATACATACATACATACATACATACATACATACATACATACATACATACATACATACATACATACATACATACATACATACATACATACATACATACATACATACATACATACATACATACATACATACATACATACATACATACATACATACATACATACATACATACATACATACATACATACATACATACATACATACATACATACATACATACATACATACATACATACATACATACATACATACATACATACATACATACATACATACATACATACATACATACATACATACATACATACATACATACATACATACATACATACATACATACATACATACATACATACATACATACATACATACATACATACATACATACATACATACATACATACATACATACATACATACATACATACATACATACATACATACATACATACATACATACATACATACATACATACATACATACATACATACATACATACAAGGAGTAATAGTCTGAACCCCGTCCGAAATACACCCGAGGCCCCCGGGACCCCGTCCAATTATATCAGTTACTTTCAAAATATATTACGGACCTGCTCAAGGCCTCAAATCATATAAAACAACATCAAAACCACGAATCACACCTCGATTCAACCTAAGGAACTAATGAACTTTCAACTTCCAGAACTTTTGCCGAACTATATCAAATAAAGTTGAAATGATCTCAGATTTTGCATATAAGTCCCAAATAACACGAAGTACCTATTCCAACTCTCAGAACTACAATTCGAACCCGAGTAAAGTCAACACCCCGTCAAACCTATGAACATTCCAAACCTTCAACTTTTCAACTTTTGCCAAAAAATACCGAATCCACCTACATATCTCCAAATCCAAATCCGGACATACGCCTAAGTCCAAAATCACCATAGGAAGCTATTGGAATAAATAAAATACTATTTCGAGGTCATCTACATTAAAGTCAAACTCCGGTCAACTCTTACAACTTAAGCTCCCAACCTTGGGACTAAGTACCTCAATTCACTCCAAAACCTCCCCGAAACCAAACCAACCACCCCGAAAAGTCAAGTAACCACAAATATACATATGTAAACCATCAAATAAGAAAAATGAGGCTACAATACTCAAAATAACCGGCCGGATCATTACATTAGTCTTTTGTACGATGGACTCAAGGAATTTGACCGTGTTAAATGCTTGCTTATGTGATCATAATACTTTAGATAAAATTATTTCAGATTTTATAATAAATATAAAATTTATGAAAAAGTTTTATTGACAACAATTAAAAAGTTTCAAAGTTTTGAATTGAAAAACTAAATTTTGTGAGTTTGTTATTTATTCGGATTAGATATTGTTATAAATGATTGAAAATATTCCTCAAAATTTATATCTTAATTTTGAGGAACTTTGGTGAATACTCGATTTGGTTTTGGTTGAAATTTCATATTATAGCACGAAGATGGTATTGGACCTACCCTATCTTTCAGAAGTTCCCTCGATGCACAACTAATTAGATTTGGTTTAGGAAACCTTTCTATCTACTCTCATTTGTTGTATTTACTTAGAACTCTTAGTTGGTTTAGGATTCTTTTATTTTATATGATGTATCATTATATGTGAAGTAACGAATAGCTTCAGTTGTAATACTCTCTAAAGTTGTTCAAATATGGTATTTTCTCCGGTCCAAAATAAGTGATTTTTTGGCCTTTTTCTTTGTGATCCAAAATAAGTGATTTTTTCATATTTCAAGAATGAATTAATTATTTTTTTCCTACATGGTCCATAGAGTAAATAGTGTTGGAATATGTGTAAGTAGTGTTTATGTGAGATAGTAAAGGTTAATATGGTCAATTCTATTACTTATTAATGCTAAAAGGTGAATTCATCCAAAAAAAATCACTTATTTTGGATCGGAGGGAGTATAGAAACCAGTTCTAACTAGTCTTCAACCTCCTCTCCTCCAACCAACACTGTGCACTCTGCAACACTCCCAGTCATATCTTTTTCTCCCTCTTCCAACCCTCTTAACTATTCCCATTACTTTATCTCCATCAAACTTAATTTCACCAATTACGTATTTTGGAAAATGCACTTGTTGTCGTTCCTATGATATCAGAATCTTTATGATTTCATAGATGGATCAAGGTCATGCCCACCCTCATTTTTTCCTATTGAAGGTTGGGACACTGTTAAACCCTACCTAGAATATACCACTTAGATCCAACAATATCAAATTTCATGAGTTTCCTTATATCTTCTCCTTTAGAAGAAAACATACCTATTATTTTTGGGTTGAACACGTCTAAACATTTGGGATGCTTTGGAAGTAGCCTTGTCTTCTCCCCAATACTAGAGTCCTTAGTCTTTATATGCTGTTAGAAAATCTCAAATAAGATAACCTTACTGTCACACAATTTCTCCAAGAGGCGAAGCTTTTGTGTAATGAATTAGCAGCCGCAGGGCGAGTTTTAACTGCTTCAGCGTTTAATGTTTATGCATTTAAAGGATTATGATCTGATTTCAAGGATATTGCTACTACGTTATCTGCACGACTTGACCCAGTTTACTCCGAGCTTCATAGTCTACTGCTAAACCATGAGTTTATTCATGGCTGATCTATGCCCTCCAATACCTTGCTTCAGGCGATACACCTCATATACCATCGATTATGTTGCTCAGCTTCCATTTCATGGTGATATACAAAACCTTGCTCACATCAATAACACCTCTCAAAGGAGCCGTGGCAGATTGTACAGGGGTCGAAGGGTTCGTGATGGCCGCAATCAGTATCACCGTAACAAATATATTAATAACTACTCTCCCATGGGTGAACCTTGAAATTCAAATAATTATGGAGGATTAAGGTTCAAATTTGTAACGGTACTAATCATCACGCCGCGACCTGTTTTCAACACTACAACCATATTGTGAATCATTAGGCTCATATCGCTCATCAAGCACCGATTCCGTTGACTCAAAACTTGTTCCCCGACACAGGTGTAACTTATCATATTGCATCTGACCTATCAAGCTTTGCTCATGTTGAGGAATACAAAGGCCTGGATCAACTACATATTGGTAACATACATGGTTTGTCAATCCAAATTACTTAGTCCTGCCACTTTCTTAAATCTCTTTAATCGTACTTTTTCCTTAAATAATTGTCACGACTCCAGTTCGCCCTCCGAGAACTGTCGTGACGGCACCTAGTCTTAACAACTAGGTAAGCCTAACAAATGCGGGAAAAGAAACAATTGCGGAAAAAAAGTAATTAAAAATCGAGATAACAAGGTTAAGTGTTCAGATGCCGCCTGACATATAACAGTACAAGAATCTCAATCTAACACTCCCAAAATCCGGAATCCCATGAATCACAAGCTAAAAGATTACATAATAAGCTCCAACTCCAAAAATCTCTACCAAGAAGGGAAATACAGAAAGTGCTATACTAGTACCGAGAATAGAAAAGGACTCTTCGGTCTGCGGACGCAGCAGTTATACTTCAGAGTCTCTACAAAGCGCCTAGCCTCAAGCGTGATAAGACTGAGTTGAAGCACCTAGATCTGCATATGAAAAACATGTGCATGAAGGGCATGAGTAAACCACAGCAATATTTAGTATGTGCCAAGCCTAACCTCGAACGGGTAGTAACGAGGAAGGTCAAGGACCTACTGAGGTTAAATGAAATACAAGGTATAATAATATCAAATAAGACAGTATATTAAGTGCAACAGTAAGAAGTAACACATGATAGAAAGAACAACAACAGTTATAGCAAAGACAAAATAATCACGGAAATGCAGCTCACACAGAGATAACAACCGGGGATCTCCCAGGATACCGTCCTGTAGTCCAAAATATAATTATCCAGTGGATCTCCCGGGATATCGTCCCGTAGTCTAACTTATAGTGCGCGGGGATCTATCGAAATCCTGATCTGTAGTCCCAAATGTAAATACTCAGTACTGGGGGAATCTACCTAGTGCAGTCCCGTATTTCCAATGTAAAAGTGCAGGGGGATCTCCCAAAATACAAATCCGTAGTCCCAAAGTAAACATACAGGGGGATATCCCGGGATGTCGTCCCGCACTCCAAAAATAAATACACAACAGCAACACGAAGAATACTCAATTCAATCAAATTTCACACCAAGGCAAAATAGGTATTTCTAACGTAGCATGCTACACATAATCCAAATAAGAAAGTTGAGCAAATAAGCAATTAAGTTAATTAGACATGCTTCCCTAAGCTAATAGCAGGCTTAAATTGCAAGTAGTATAAACAGAAAAAGAACACAATTTTAGTTACTTAATGAAGACCAAAATTTCAACAATTAGCACAAGTACGCACTCGTCACCTCACGTACAAGGCATTTCAATTATCAACAATACCAAATCCTAAGGGGAGTCCCCCCTACAAGGTTAGGCAAGCCACTTACCTCGATGCCACGAACACAATTCAAGCCTCAGCTATCGTTTTACCTCTTGATTCCACCACCAATTTGCTTGTATCTAGACACAAGTTACTTAACTATATCAATAAATGCTAAATAAATCAATTCTAATGCATGAAAATAGGTTTTCTAAAGTTTTTTCCAAAATGTAAATAATCGACCTCGGACCCACATGGTCAAAATCTGAGGCTCGAACCATTACCCGATTACCCATTCACCCATGAACTTAAATATATAAATTGTTTTGAAATCGGACCTCAAATCGAGGTAAAAATTCCCAAAATACGGAAATCCTAAGTACTACCCAAAACACCCAATTTCCCCTTTGAAAACCCTTATATTAAGTTGAAATCATGAAAAAAATCTTAAAGATGAAAGAAAATGAGTTAGAAATGACTTACAATCGATTTGGAAGAGTAGTTGTCTGTGAAAAATCGCCCAAAGGAGTTTAGGTTTTGAAAAGGTTGTAAAAATGGTTGAAAATGCGTCTAAGTTATGATTTAGCAGGTTGCAGATGTTGAAATTGCGACAAGGGTTCGCAATTGCGAACCCCTTCCAAACCTGCTGCCTTCGCAAAAGTGAAGAATATGTCGCATTTGCTACACTGAATGAAATCCGGTCCTCCTCGCATTTGCGAGGGACCCTTCGCAAATGCGATATCGCATTTGCGACCATGGCAGCCCAAATCATCTTTCGCATTTGCGAGCTCGCATTCGCGAAGCCTGCAGACCTACAACATACCATCAATTTCTTATGTCCAAATTTCACTATGTGGCCTATCCAAAACTCACTCGAGCCCTCGGGGCTCCAAAACAAACATGCACGCAAGTCCAAAAATATTATACGAACTTGCTCGTGCGGTCAAATCATCAAAATAATATCAATAACTATTAGTTTAGCATCAAAATCAAAGAAATATCTCATGAACTCTTAAGTTTAAATTTTACCAGCCGATGGTCCAATTCACGTCATTTCAAGTCCGTTTCTTACAAAATTTTACATGCTCAACTTTAATCCCATGTAAAACCTATACCGGGTTCCGAAACCAAAATACGGGCCCGATACCATCAAATTCCAATACATTCAAATTTTCAAAAACTCTAAATATTTCAGTTAAACCATTTTCTTCAAAAATTTATTTCTCGGGCTTGGGACCTCGGAATTTGATTCCGGACATACGTTCAAGTCCCATATTTTTCTACTGACCCTTTGGGACCATGAAATCACGGGTTCGGGTCTGTTTACCCAAAATATTGACCGAAGTCAACTTAAATTCATTTTAAAAACAAAATTTATCATTTTTCATAGATTTTCACACAATGGACTTCCGGATACACGATTGGACTATGCACGCGAATCGAGGTGAGACAAAAAGTGATTTTAAGGCCTCAAAAAATAGAATTTATTTTGAAAACAAGTGATGACCTTTTGGGTCATCACATTCTCCACCTCTAAAATAACCGTTCGTCCTCAAACGGACATAAGAAGGAAGTACCTAAGTCGGAGAAAAGATTGGGATAACGGCTCTGCAAATCGAACTCGGACTCCCAGGTCGATGCCTCAGCAGGTTGACCTCTCCACTGAACACGAACAGAAGAGAAACTCTTCGATCTCAACTTACGAACTTGCTGGTCTAGAATAGCTACCGGCTCCTCTTTATAGGACAAGTTCTTGCCCAACTGGACAGTGATGAAATCTAATACGTGCAACAGATCACCGTGATACCTCCGGAGTATCGAAACATAAAATACCGGATGGACTCTTTCCAAGATTGAAGGTAAGGCAAGCTCATAAGCAATCTCCCCAACACGCCCCAATATCTCAAAAGGGCCAATAAACCTCGGACTCAACTTCCCTTTCTTCCCAAATATCATAACGCCCTTCATAGGCGAAACCCGAAGCAGGACCCGCTCTCCAACCATGTAAGAAATATCACAAACCTTCCGGTCAGTGTAACTCTTCTGTCTGGACTGGGCTGTATGAAGTCTATTCTGGATCAACTTAACCTTCTACAAAGCATCCTGTACCAAGTCTGTGCCCAATAAACTAGCCTCACCCGGCTCGAACCAACCCACCGGAGATCTACATCACTTACCACATAAAGCCTCATATGGTGCCATCTAAATGTTGGACTGATAACTGTTGTTGTAGGAAAACTCTGCCAATGGCAAAAACTGATCTCAAGACCCTCCAAACTCAATCATACACGCACGGAGCATATCCTCAAGAATCTAAATAGTGTGCTCGGATTGTCCGTCGGTCTGATGGTGAAATGTTGTACTCAACTCCACCCGAGTACCTAACTCATGTTGTATGGCCCCCCAGAACCGCGATGTGATCTGAGTACCTCTATATGAAATGATGAAAATCGGAATACCATGCAGATGAACAATCTCCCGGATACATATCTTCGCCAACCGCTCTGAAGAATACGTGGTACTCACAGGAATGAAATGCACGGACTTGGTCAACCGATCCACAATCACCCAAATGGCATCGAACTTCCTCAAAGTCCATAGGAGCCCAACTACGAAGTCTACGGTGATCCGCTCCCACTTCCACTCTGGAATCTCTATTTGCTGAAGTAATCCACTCGGTCTATGGTGCTCATACTTCACCGGCTGATAATTAAGGCACCGAGCTACAAACCTAACTATATCAGCTAACTCGAGGTCATGGACATGATAATTCTTATCATGTACCTTTAACTATCTGGACGCGTAGGCAATCACCCTACCGTCCTACATCAACACCGCTCCAAGGCCAACCCTCGAGGCATCACAATAGACAATATAAGAACCCAAAATATCAAAACTGGGGCTGTAGTCAAAGCTGTCTTGAGCTACTAAAAGCTCTCCACACAATTTTCTGTCCACTGGAACGGAGCACCATTCTGGGTCAACCTGGTCATAGGTGTTGCAATAGATGAAAACTCCTAAATAAATCGACGGTAATAACCCGCCAAGCCAAGAAAACTGCAGATCTCTATAGCTGAGGATGTTTTGGGCCAACTCTGCACTGCTTCCACTTTTTTTGGATCCACCTTTATTCCCTCACTAGATACCACGTGACCCAAGAATGCCACAGAATCCAACCAAAACTTACATTTCGAGAACTTGGAATATAACTTCTTTTCCCTCAAAGTTTGAAGCACTGTCCTCAGGTGCTGCTCATGATATTCCCGACTCCGAGAATATACAAGAATGTCGTCAATAAACACAATAATGAATGAATCAAGATATGGCCGGAATACACTGTGCATCAAATGCATGAAGGATGCTGGGGCTTTGATCAGCCCAAGTGACATAACAAGGAACTCGTAATGACCATACCGAGTCCTGAAGGCAGCCTTCAGGATATCTGGATCCTGAATCTTCAACTGATTATAGCCTGAATGCAAGTCAATCTTAGAAAACTTACAAGAACCCTGTAACTGATCAAATATGCGTCACCTTTTTTCAAAACGCTCTCTAGATAGGCGTCTGCCTGCTATAGTATCACGGTAGTGGCGATATGGCCATTGCTCCTCCGTTCACCGGTGGAAAACCGCCGGACCCTAACAAAAAGATCCGTCCTACAAATGCGCACCCTCCCCAAAAAATTTCAGTCCAAAACTCCTCCCCAATCAGAACAAATATCAATTTTGGTGCAGCGATCACTGTTCCAAAAAATTTCCTGGGAGCTACTAATAATTCCCAAACGATTTCTGGGTCAAATTTGATAATTCCAAGCCGTGGAGTTTCTTCCCCATCATCAGGCGCATCTCCCCTCCAAAATTCAGTCAATTTCACCGTGGGAATCGTCTCCTCCGGCGAAAAGAAAATCTCCGATGAGTCAGAAATGATGGTGCACAATGTTCCAAGTGTCCAATTGGAAAAAACTCGGTACCAAATTGTTCCCCAGGATGAGAAGAACATGATTACACCTCCAATTTCACTTGGGTATCATCCAATTCCTTCAATTTTAAGTTCAAAGTCCTCAAGTAGCGGGCAGGCTCCATGTGCTCGACCAAATGACCTTTTCATTTTTGAGAAAATTTGGTCACGAACTCAGCATTGGAAAACACTCAACACATCCTAAAGATCATATTTGTCAAGTTTCAAGTCAACCCATCAAAGGAATTGAGCTCCACGATCACCTCCTAAGCTCAGAGTTTTCCCAGTTGGTGGGCCATGGGGTTCTAGTGAACCAAATGAGTCAAAACCAATGCAAACGTTTTTTGCTCCTCATATGGTTGTTTCTGAAGCATCAAACCAAATTTTACACGAGCCAATCTCGTCGAAAATTCAAAAAGGTACCTCTGAACTCTTTTTTTCTGAAAATGTTCGACGAAATGTCAACCTTATTTCTGGGCTAGCTTTGACAATTTCTCCAATTTGAAACTCTTCCATACCATCTAAAGAAAAGACCTGTGAAGTTTCATCTCATTCCAATCTGGCAACTAATCATCTTGATTCAGCGCTCAACCTTGAAAACCACAATTTGGCCGGGCATAGTGATCCACTGAACCAAAGGACTTAAAACCAATGCCAAATTGTCCCTGAAGTTCAGGAGGATGTTTTCCAATCATCAGCCCTAATTATACACGAGCCAATCTCATACACGAGCTAATCTCTTCGAATCTTCAAAATGGTAATCCTGCACAGTTCACTATACTGGGTGTTCAACCTATTGCCCAGGTGAGTCCTGTTATAATCTCTAATAACCATGCTACCCCTAAGGCTCCCCAGTACCATAGTGAATTTAATCATGTCCAAACTGATGATCACACCCTCTTTGCTATACAAGTACCCACCCTGCCCCAAAATAATACATCAATATCTGCTATAGTGCCATCTACCCAGAACCAAAATGTACCACCCATCACCAACTTTCAAATGGTCCCCAATTCTACTCAAGACCAATCTCATACCACAACAAACCCTCCAAACGCAAAGCCTCTTTCAGTTCCTATAAACCAAACACCTTCTCAAACTGCTCAGCCACAGACCAAGAAACCTACTGCCAGCACCTCTAACAATAACATGCCTAAGATCTCAACAAACTTTGACAAGCCTACCAAGAAGCCAAACTCTCTGAACCAAAAGAACCAGGAATCCCCTGTTATTCAAACTAACCCCAAAGCATCCAAGGAAAACACCCAGCCATCAGGAACTAAAGAACAACACAAAAAGAATACAACCAATTCTGAATCCCCGCATCCCACAGTCACTCACTCCTATGCTATAAAGATTAGAGTAAGGTTTGAAGCTCAAAGAACTCCTTTGTCCTTTTTTCCTCCCAAACTCACCACCAAACAGTGCATGCCAGCTGTTGTTTAAAAGAGAGGATTATATGGTTAATTTGGCTGCCAGATGTAAGTTTACTGTGGTACGTAAATTCTCCAACACCATGCCCAGAATGGAAGTAATCAGAAAGAGTTTTATTACTCAAACTAAACTCACAGGTGGTGTCAAGATTGCTCACTTCAACTCCAAAACTGTGTACATTGATCTGGACAATTAATATGACCATGCTACAGTTTGGAATAAACAATTCATATATATCCAAGGACAGATGATGAAACTTGAAGCCTAGACTCCTTTGTTTAAGCCACATGAAGATTCCCCAATTGTCCCTGTTTGGATTATCATTCTTGAGCTACTATGGAATCTTTACTACATTGAGGTTCTCACTCCCCTTCTGTCTCATGTGGGAAAGGTTTTATTTATGGACCTTGCTTCATTTCAAAAAACTAGGGGCAGTGTTGCTAAGGTCAAAATACAGATAGACCTTACTAAAGACAGGCCACATCATATTTGGTTGGGCTATGATGAAAATTAAGATGAAAATGGTAATGGGAAATGGATAGAGATTCAATATGAAAATGTCCCTGACTACTGTCCCAATTGCAGACTCCTTGAGCACACCCTTCTAACTTGCCCAGAAAAATCCAAGAAAGAAGACCAACATAAGAAGAAGATTGCTGTCACACCAACTGACTCCCAAAACCAAAAAGAAAAACCTTCAGGAACACAACATAACAAACAAGCACAAACACAGCAAAAGCAAGACAACCACCAAAATGTAGGAAGTCAGCAAAATTAGACAGAAATTAGACCAAGCAGCAAGGAAGAATCACAGGAAGAATGGCAAACTTAGAGAAATAAAAAATCAAAAGGAGGTTCTCAGACCAAAAAGCAGCAGACAGTCTATGTGGCTAAGCAACCAACCACTCAACAACAACAAAATATCCCAAAGGACTCTCAGCAGAAGGCACCTCAATCATCAGGTATATCTCCTATCAATCCTCCAACTCTACTAGAGAGGAGTGAAGATTCTGGTGCCCAGAATCACCCCAGTCCCCAGAACCCCTCTATTGCTTCTACTTCTAATATCTGTAATGTTCAAGGAGGAAAGGATCAAAGTCAGGAGAAACCTTTAGAAAAACAAGAAGGGGTACCAAAAGGGGTGGGGCTTCCTCATATTTTGCATGAGTGTGCTTCTGCACAATTGAATGACCATAGGATGGACCTTCATCCTCCTGCTACCACAATCCTGCCAACCAATCAGAGTCCTGAACCTACAACCAATAAGGTGAATGATCAGCAATATGAGAATATCAGTTCTGATGAGAACCTGGCAAGCACCCACAATGATAAGTTAAGAAGTCTCTTAAAAGGGAAAGCCTATGTTGGTTCAGATTTCAGGCTCCAATCCCCTAAATCCAAAAACAAACCAAGTCAAAAGAAAAGAAAGGCAATGAAAAAACAAAATGCAGGGATCAGCATCAATGAACCATCTGAAAAAAACCTTCATACTCCAATTCAAAATCCTATTACCTCTCCAACAAAATTTTCTGGACAAGTCTCAGCCAATAAATCTACAACCTATAAAGACCCTGATACAGATCCATCCCTCTCTTAACCTCTTTTATCCTCCACAGATATAGAGATGAATGATCCTAATGCCTATGATGTGCTAACATCCCCTGCTGATGCTGATGTTTTTGATAAAAACTTACCTGTTGAGGATGAATACAGACCAATCATATCAGAAGATGAAATGAGAGGAGACCTTGATGATGAAACTGATTCTAGTGAAGTGTTTGAGCATGACTATCATTGTGATCTCCTGATCAATGCACTCAATGGTGCTGACAACCTTGATAAAGCCATCCCCCCCAAAAGATCTCCATCTAAAATGAGATTATCATCAAGATTGATAAGAAGCAGAGCTGCGTCTAGCAGTGTCCCACCAAAACACAAAACCCCCTCCCTTTTTTGATGATTAGTACACTCACATGGAATGTCAGAGGTATTAGAATCTCTGGAGCCTTTGAAAGAATAAAAATCCTCAAAAAACTCCACAAAATCTCCCTCATTGCTGTCCTGGAACCCTTCCTGGATGACTATCACCTCAACCACTTTAAAATCCAACTATCCATGCACCAATCCACATCCAATAACAACAACAAGATTTGAATCTTTTGGGATCAAGATATCAATGCCATTGTCCTTGACTCAGATGATCAGCAAGTAACCTTAGAACTAAGGCATGTTGAAGCTGCTGATCCTTTTCACATTTCAGTTATTTATGCAAAATGTAAGCCATCATTAAGAAGGCCTCTTTAGGATAATCTGAGGAACAAGTCCACTACTACCTTTACCCCCTAGTGTGCCATTAGGGACTTCAATATTATTGCTTCTATTGATGAAAAAATTGGTGGTCTGCCATATCAGATTAGCAAAAGCATGGATTTTCTTAGTGTGATTGAAGATTGTGGCTTTACTGATCTAGGCTTCTATGGTCCAAGATATACATGGCCCAACGGTAGAGGTCCTTGTGCAATTGTTTGGAAGAGACTTGATTGAGGCTTAGTCAGTGACAACTGGCTGACCTCATATCCTGCCATCACCATCTCCCACCTGGCATCTACAAGCTCAGACCATTCCCTTTTTCTAATGGAAATGCATGCTAGGTCTGACTCTGCCAGGAGATACTTCAAATTTCTGAATTGTTGGACTAACAATGAATCTTTCCTGCCCCTAGTCCAATCAGTTTGGAACACATATTTCCATGGCAATCCAATGTGGATCTTTCATTAGAAAATTAAAGCCCTTAGTTCTAAGCTTAGCAACTGGTCTAGACATCAGTATGGGGACATTTTTCAAAAGGTCAAAGAATTTGAAGAAAAGGTCAAACAAGTAGAAGAAAAATAGGCACAATCCAACAGGGATTCTGACAGAACAGTCCTTCATGAGCTGAAAGCTCAATACATCAAGCATCTAAAAACTGAGGAGGATGTTTTGAAATAGAAAACTCAATTGTAATAGTTTAAGGAATGGGATGCCAATTCAAAATATTACCATAGCCTGATCAGGGGTAAGAGGAGAAAGCTCTTTATCCACAAGATTAAAGATGAGCATGGTGATTGGATTCAGGGTGAGGAAGCTATTGGAGAAGCAGCTTGCAACCATTACCAGCAACTCTTTACTGACCCCGGTGGTGTGATTAGGGAGGACCTCCTTTCATGTGTCCCAACCTTAGTCAATCCGGAAGATAATCAGACCCTCAATAGGGATCCTTCCATGGAGGAATTACATGATGTGCTATTCTCCATGAACCCAAATAGTGCAATAGGTCCAGATGGTCTGAATGGTAAGTTCTATCAACATTGCTGGGACATCATCAAGCAGGATCTTTTCAATGTAGTTAATGTATTTTTCTGTGGCCAATCTATGCCTAGACATATGACTCAAGCCTGCCTTGTCCTTCTCCCCAAAGTTGAATTTGTCAACTCATTATCACAATTTAGGCCAATCAGCTTGAGTAACTTCATTAATAAGATTATTTCCAAGATTATCTGTTCCATATTGGCCCCAATCCTCCCAAAAATCATCACCCCAAACCAAACTGGCTTTGTTAAGGGCAGAAGCATCTCTGAAAATATTATGTTAGCCCAGGAAATTATTCAAGGCATTAAGAAATCCCAATGTGGGAGGTAGTGTAGTGATCAAATTAGATATGGCAAAGGCATATGACAGGGTCTCCTGGTCTTTCACTTGTCTGATCATGAGAAGACTTGGCTTCAGTGAAAGAATAATTGACATGGTGTGGAGAACTCTCTCAAATAAATGGTACTCAGTCATAGTGAATGGAACAAGGTGTGGCTTCTTCCACTCTACCACAGGTCTGAAGCAGAGAGACCCTCTTGCTCCTACTCTCTTCATCCTAGGTGCTGAATTATTGTCCAGAATGTTGAACAATCTCTCCCATGACCAATTCTTCAATGGCTTCTATATGGAGAGAAGGGGTCCTCAAATAACTCATCTCAATTTTGCTGATGACATTATCATCTTTACAACTGGGGGTAGAGCCTCTCTACGGAAAATTATGGACATTCTCGATGCATATGAGCACATTTTTGGGCAGTTGATTAACAAGAACAAAAGCCATTTCATGTCCTCACCCTCTGACTTCCAGTCCACCAACAGAAGAATCCATCAAATCACAGGGTTTTCTAGAAAGGAATCTCCCCTCACCTACCTAGGCTATCCCCTGTACACTGTAGGAAAAAAAATATCCATTTAAACCCAATCACTTCCAAGGTAGTCAGTAGGATCAGAGGATGGCATGACAGACTTCTCTCTCATTGAGGCAGGGCTACCCTAATCAAACATGTACTCCAATCCCTCCCCATTCATCTCCTATCTGTTGTATCTCCCCCCCCCCCCCC
>MU681546.1:13767-58382 GCA_026770625.1 Nicotiana glauca
TACCTGGTAGTAGCCCTTTCGAAGATCCACCTTGGTAAAGTACTTGGCTTGCCCAAGTCTATCGAACAAGTCAGCAATGAGCGGGATCGGGTACTTATTCTTCACTGTAACCTTATTTAAGTGATCGGTAGTCTATGCACAAGCGCATCAATCCATCCTTCTTCTTTTAGAACAATACTGGTGCGCCGAAAGGTGCCTTTGATGGGCGAATGTGACCAGCATCCAGCAGCTCTTTCAATTGTTTCTTGAGCTCCTCTAGTTCGGGCGGTGCCATACGATATGGGGCAAATACAGGTGGCTTAGCCCCTGGCTCCAACTCAATCTTGTGATCCACCTCTCGCCTAGGCGGCAAGTGCTTAGGTAACTCCTCGGGCATGACATCTTTGTTTTCATCAAGAAACTTCTCTATGCAAGGAGACAATGTCTCTTGAAAACTCTTGTCTTCCTCTAGACTTGCAATGGTTGCCACGAACGTTGGCTCCCCCTTCTTGATCCCCTTGACAATCTGCATAGCTGAGATTTGTGCTTGGATCTGTCCGTGTGGCATAGTCATTGTAGGTACCATGCAAGCTCCTTCTCGCTCCATAACCAAGAGACGTTGGAGGTAGGGGTCGATCAAAATATGACAATGTCTAAAGAACTCTTGCCTCAGTATGATGTCAAAGATATCCATAGTGGTTATAGTAAAGTTTGTCATACCTTTCCAAGCTCCCAATTTGACACCTACTCCATTAGATACCCCACGAGCATATTTTACCTCGACATTCATGGTCTTGACGTGAGAGTTGGTTGGGGCAAGCTTCAATTCTAGTCTCTTTGCGTCAGGCTCAGTCACGAATTTGTGAGTTGCTCCAGTATCCACCATTGCACGAGCGGGCTTGTTGTTGATGGTGAGATCCACGTACTGATTGCTACTCTCGGTAGGTTGGATAGCTTACTTTGTGATGGCACCACATAATCCGATCATACCCAACTGTGCGGTTCCCGAACTCTCTCCTTGCGGCTGCTCCTTTCGTTCACGGACTATGGCGTTCAGGCTCTTTAGGTCGGGACAATTCCTGAAGCCGTGCGGCCCTCCGCATATGTAGCATCCCTTCTTCTCGGCATGTGCATTCTTCTCGGCGTAGCCCTGACGACCACTCGACTTTTTGGAATCTTGAGTCTTGGAATATTGTTGATGTATCTTCTTTCCTTTGCCACGATCTCCCCCACCTTTGACATTGTTAACCTTTGACTCCTTGCCATTGCCTTTGTCGTGCTTGTCATGCCTGAAATCCATCAATGATTCGACCTCCACTATGGCTTGGTCTGTATCAGTGACTTGTCGGCATTGCAATTCCTGCTTAGCCCAATTTTGCAACCAGTCCATGAAGTGGAACAACAAATCATCATTGGTTAGGTTGGGGATTTGAAGCATAAGGGTAGTGAACTCCTTCACATAGTTACGTATGCTCCCTGTTTGCTTCAATTCCCTAAGCTTGTGCCTTGCCTCGTACAAGACATTTTTTGGAAAGAACTGTCGCTTGAACTCGGCTTTGAACTGATCCCATGTGCTAATAGCACATAGACCTTTATCCACATCGGCCATCTTCCTTCTCCACCAAAGCATGGCTGTCTCGGAGAGGTACAATATCACAGTGTTGATCTTGGCCTCGTCGTCCCTCACTTTGACGTGCCTGAAGTAGTTCTCCAAGTGCCAAAGGAAGTTTTCCACTTCTTGTGCATCACGAACACCTTTAAACACCGGTGGTTTGGGAGCCTCGATCTTGGCCTCTCTCGTCACCACAACATTGTTGGCTGCCTCAGTCACACCAGCATTGCCATGCTCCTCGAGTGAATCTATCTTTGCCTTTATAGCATCGATAGTACTCAAAGCCTCCATGAGTCTGCACTCTAAGGCAATGATGGTTTGCCTTAGTTCCATCTCGGTCTGTGTACGTCCCTCCAAGTCATTTCGGATACTCTCAATCTCTTCACGAATGTGCCCCTCAAGAACGCTAAGGGTGCTTTCCACCTTCCCAAGCATTGGCCAAAGATCTCCACAGCATCTATCCCCGCGTTCATCTTCATCATCCACTCTTTACCGAGCGAGACGTCCTCGGGTAGGACCTCCACTTCATCCTCGCTCGCCTTAGTGGCAGATGGTTCTTGGGATGTAAGCCCTTCGTTTGACACAACCTCGGGTGGCACCTCCTGTCTCTTGTTGGTGGCATTCCTCTTTTTGCCACGACCGCTCTTGCCAGCAGCATCCTGGATGACGTTGGCTTGGGTGTTGGTAGCATTAATTCCTCTATCGTTCGCCATTCCCTTAGTTGAAACCTTCGCTCTGATACCACGCTGTGACATCCTTAGTTATTAACTACTAAGTACACGTGCGTCACTTGACAACTCGCTCACGATCTTGCGCAACTTGCTCACGTTCTTGTTATGCCAAGTTAGCCTTACTACACTCAAGATCGCTAAGAGAATGGAAGAAAGAACACAAGAGAATTGTTAAAGGAAGCTTTATATTAGAGAGAACTTGAATTGTTTTGCTGGATGAATTACAAATGAATGGCCCCATTTATATACTAGTCTCCTAGGGGCTAGTGTGTAAATATTAATTATTACACAAGTCCTTGATATTTACAAGATAAGGACTTTCTCTAGAATTCTCTACAAGCGTAGAAGATTCCTAGGACTTTCCTAATAAATCCATAAAGATCTAGGTTCTTCCTAAGGAAATGTCCATACTTCTCTAGAATTTTCTCACAAATGCTAGCCTTCTTCTTATGTAAGCTTTCACATGGCATTAATACATGCCAAATGGCACCTATGTGGTATGATGACGTGGCGGGTCATCACAAACAACTGAGAAAATGCCATCATGTTGTGGTCTATCAATCTCAAACTTGCAATGGTTTCAAGGAAGACTTACTGCTGTATGTTGGGGATCACATTCAACTTTTTTCGTCTTTTCAGAATCATCTCTATAAATCTATACTAGAAAGACAATGGCAGGATTATTCAACTCAATAGGTATAGGAGATCAATAATTACATTCTGAGAAATATTTTAGTAATTAACAAATTCTTCAATCAGGAAGAACGAAATGGAAATATCCAATTGGAATTCAGGAATAAATCGCTTCACAACATGGAAAAGAGATACAAACGGCCAAAATAGGTTCAGAATGAAGTGACGAGCTCTTCTATATATGTAACTGTCACTTTTCTAGGATTGCCTCCTAGGACTGCTAGAAACGCCTCTTTGTAGGTTATTTCATGTCTGAATAGTTTTCTCTCATGTGAGGCCTTAACGAAGTTCAAGAAGTTATTTCCAAGTTATAAGCACATGTACTTCATTTTTTATACTAGTAATCTCGCAACAAATACTCTTAAAATTTCATGGTTGAGAATTAAACTATGAGTCAAATACAAGAGAGCTTGCTTTAGTGTTAAGTTCCTTCTACCTTTTGTTTGACCAAAAGGTTTTAAGCCTTTTAGTTAAATCAATCAACGATGAGAAGAAGGGAGAATCTTAGTTCACAATAACAAAATGTAAACCACATATTAAATGAAGTATGCGAAATGACCGACGTTAGCTAGTATGTTTGAGCTGATTAAATGCTCATGAATGCAACAACATAAATGGGCAATAAAATATAGATAAATGCGACAAGCATAACAAAAGGGAATTTACTACCCAAATATTGCCAGATTCGGAATCCCTTGACAGTAGCGTGAAAGGAAGAGAATAAAAGAGGGTTCGGGGATCTTTGGATCTTGTGAATACAACAACAACAACAACCCAATATAATCCCACTAAGTGGGGTCTGGGGAGGGTAGTGTGTACGCAGACCTTACCCCTACCCTGGGGTAGAGAGGCTATTTCTAAATAGACCCCCGACATCCTTCCCTCCAAGAACTTCCCACCTTGCTCTTGGGGAGACTCGAACGGTTGCTTACCATCAGATCTCACAACCTCTTGGTTGGATCTTGTGAATATAGAACCAAAAAATGTATGCTTGAATAATGTAATCAATGAACAAGATAATTTTAGTATATTCTCTCAGATCAACCTTCTACAGAGTGTTTTCCTTCTCATAATAATGAAGATCCCCATTTTGTTCTCTATCTCTTCCTATTAATAAGGGATATTTCCCAAAAACCCTAAAAAAGTACAAAATAAGAAATATTCCTTATATCCATATCTGAACATATGCTACTGTTATCCCTTCATCTCAGCTGCCCATCTTTGGCATCAGCCTTCTTGAGAGCAGTCTTCAATTATCACACCGTGGTCGACCCCGTACGCGGTCTGGCTTATCCACTGTTGCCAAGTCGCTAAATTTCAACCCATACAGTTAGTTCCTCTGCTTGTTGAGGTCGTGGTCTTGTACGCCCTCAATAAGCGGACCTGATTTGCCTCCGTTTCGGAGGAATTTGGTTATGTTGAATAAGTCGGGCCGACCGAAGTTGAGAGAATGGCAAAACTAGTGAAGTCGTGATTGGTGTGGCTACCATGGGTGACGTCATATCCATGCACGTTGTCATTGCGCATCTTCCCGAGATAGCGTCTGTGTGCCTGCCGCGTTGGTTTTAGTACCGTTGACAATCCTTTGCTTCGATTCTCGCGCTACCCAGCCTTTATAAATAGATGGGTGTTTCATTTTTCAGAAGTTTTCCCATCTTGTTCTTTGCTTGAACTCCATTGTTCTTTGATTTTCTCTGCTAGTTTCTACCTCTAGTTTCGCTTTTCTGATTAAATTTCTTTCCTTCTTACCTAGTTGTTATCTTCTTCTTTGGGTTTGGTAGTATATATTTCATTATCGAAAATATGTCACAAACTCTTCGAATTCATGATGAAGTTTTCGATGCCACACCGTTATCGGTGGCTCCTCCTTCCAGTGATGAGGCATTTATGGCTGAAGAGGATGAGAGTTTTCCTACCGCGGAGGAGATAGTTCCAGAAATCCTTTTTCTAGAAATGATTTTCCCAAGGATCCTGCTCCAGCTCCCGCTTAGGTGATCTCCGAGACTAGCCCGTCTCATATAGCTGAGCTTCGATCCACATATCGCATCCCCTATCACGTCGAGATAGTTTCGGCTAGTGGTGATATCGTAGAGGTCTATCGACCTCGGTATTTTGCCTTCTACGTCTACCCGTTCTTGATCGGTTATACTCTTCCTCTTCTTCTATTAGCGGAGGAATTTTGCCGGTTTTACAATGTCTACCCGAAATAACTCTCTCTTTATTTGTATAAAGCTTTTCTGATGCTGACGAAGTACGCGTAATTGGATAATTGTGAGGTTGATGTTCGTCACTTGCTGCACTTATTCTCGCCAAGTTTTTATAGGGGTACTATGATACACCTTCGGCATCGCGGGACCAGAGTGCTTATAGTCAGAATGGATGACAGGACAAATCGGAAGTACTGACACAAGTACTTTTTTATCAAGACCGAGCACTTGGTGGCGGACCCGACTGGGTTCCCTGAGAAGTGGAACCATAATCGTAAGTGTTTGTCATATGCTCGTTGTTGTATTTTTTTCTTTTTGGTCCTTTCATTTTCGGTCTCCGTTTTTCAGTTGAAAGGCATGGACCTTCCCATGTCCTCGACATTGAAGGTTAGGTAGTTCGCGTGTTGCCCCACATGGTGGGGATTCATGATTGGGCGGGCCAAAGGTCCCATCTAGTAAGTGCTACTTTTTCTTCAGTTTTTTTTTATTTGCCATTCCTCGTTGACACGACCTCTTTTTGGTGCCAGGTAGACGGGTTTCCAAGAAGAAAGCTCCAGTATCGGCCTTTTTCCAGGCTATGGCATCGGCAGGGATGTAATTTACTTTGGTTGAGTCTATCCACGGAGGTCGTACTCATTCTCCATCAATGAGGGATTACCCCCTTAGAGTGTTGCTGTACGGGATAAGATCTCTTCCCGGCATGTCTACCACCTTGTAGACAAGTCGTCTAATTGAGAGTAGTCGCCATCGGGAAAGAGGCGAAGAATGGAGCTTGGGAAGACCGTAGACACTGGTATTGAACCGAGGAAAATCATTGTCCCTAGAGCGGCGCTGCACTTGTTCCAGATGTAGGGGCCGTATTTATGGTGGATGCTTTTATGGCGGGGAGGTCCTCTAGGTCCGAGGGGGTTCTTTTATGGCGGGGATCTTGCACGGACCGAGAAGGTGGCACATCATCGGCGGTCGGAGGAGATGGAGCGGTACTTGCAGGGGACGACGGTTCAAGCTCGGACATTGATCCTGAAGAGGTGCCAACCTTCTTGGAGAGGAACACTCACGTGGAAGTGAGGACAGAGGGTCCTAACCAGCACGTAATCATTCCTATGGGTTATGAACTTTTGACTAACTCTGAACAAGTGGTGACGTCCTTTGCCCCCTTGTGCGTGACTTCTGAGAACACATCGTTATAGATGATGAGTGATGCAGAGCTATCGCTGAGTATTTCTGGAATGGCTTTGCGAGTAAGTGTTTTCTAATGTTAGGGTTTGTTTCGCCTGCATAATATGCTTATGCTGATTTCTTTCTTTTGCATGTCAAACTCTCACCATGGGGATCGAGTGTTATTGGCAGGAGTAGCAAAGGATGACCATTTTTAAGAAGGTGACCTCTAAGTACAAAGAGTACCATATCAAGCACCGAACGATGGCCGGCTTCTTTAACTAAGATAGCGAGTTTCGGTTGTTTCGCGACAGGCTTAAATAAAAGGAGAGGGAGTTGGTGAGGAAAGTTGAGGAGCTGAATGAGCGGGATGATGAGATAATGAAATCCATAGGTCGATGCAGCGAGCTTGAGGCGGCTCTTAAGGATAAAGAGGATGAGCTCGAGGTGAGCAAGGGGGTGATGGCTGAGAACGCTGACCTTCAAGCTCGGTAGCTTCCGTAAATGTTGAGCTTGGGCGGAGGGAAACGAAGGTTGTCGATCTGAGGGGCGAGTTGAGAGTTAAGGTCAAGGAATTGACTCGTGCAAAACAAGGAAGAATGGCCACCATGTCTGAAGTAGCGGCTGCCCTCCGTGTTTGTACGTCTGAGCAGGATAATGAGGTGGAGACATCGACGCTCAAGGTGGAGAGGTTAGAAGATCGGATCTAAGACCTGGAGGTGGAGTTGTCTGAGTTAAATGAGCAGGTTGTTGCTTTGAAGGCTGAGAAAGTGCGACGGCAGTCGCATCCATCTACGTCTCATACTTGTGTCGACCCCATCGTGCCTTGGGAGTTGTATGAGATGTGGGTTCATGCCGAGGCTCAGCTTGATGTGTACAAGTCCCTGAAGGTCGACGGGAGAGTTTCTGAGGCAGAACTCGAGGGTGTCCGTGTTAAAGCACATGCAACCCGTGAAGCTTGCGGTTATGCACCCGGTACGCCTGGAAGGGATGATGTTGATGATGATGCGGACAGGCTCGCCTCCGATTCTTGGTATAACGATGAGTACGTTGATGGGGATGACACGGCGTAAAGTCGTTGTACTTATTTTTGTTTTATCCTGCTATTTTTGTGAGGGTGTCTTTGGGACCTTTGTAAAAAGTTTTGTAGTATGACCGTTGTAATGGAATGATTACCTTTTTGCTATTGTCGTTGTCTTTTTGTTTGCTATGCGGTCTCTGACTTTTTCAGCCGCTTGCGTGTAGTTTTTTGACATAGTCGATCGTAGTTTTTAAAGTAATTCGAGCAAGGTCGAATGTAAAATAATTCGAGCGAGGTCGAATGTGTGGCGATTCGAGCGAGGTCGAATGTAAAGTGATTCGACCGAGGTCAAATGTAAAGTGATTCGAGTGAGGTCGAATGTGGAGTGTGAAGAGACTTGGTGGAGAGTAAAAAAGCTTCTTTATTTCATTCATTGGAGAATATTACAAGCGTTCTTCATTCCGTACATATATTGGAGAAGTTTCCATGTATCTAGTCCCTTCATCGTATGGCCTGGAGAACTAATTGGCAGGCGGGGTGATGAATTATACTTGAACTTCGATACGTCCCCTTTGTCTCCTCATTAAAAACCTCTCCGAGAAAACCCAATTGGGACAAAGCTCGGATGAGGAAAAAAGAGTACGACGCGAGGGGAGTCTATTTTCAAAAGTTGAAGTATTTGAGGTGGGCGATGTTCCAATTGTTTTGTAGTAGTTTCCCTTCCATAGTTTTTAGTTGAAAAGATCATTTGTTTGCCGCAGTCGTGATCTTATATGGCCCGTCCCAATTGGTTCCTAGTTTGCCTCCTTTCGAATCTTTGTTCGCTTGTGTTTTAGCCTTGAGTACATAGTCTCCGACTTTGAGTGGTCGTACTTTGGCTTTTTTGTTGTAGCACCATTTTTCTTGTTTCTTTTGGGCTACTGACGAGTGTCTGGCATGTGTATAAATTAAACTCGTACTCTGTCAAATTATAGTATAGAAAGATATCGAACCCACAGAGATTGGTTTATCTATTCTACAGACGTTTCTTGTTTTAATTATTATTTGAGAAAATCAGAAAGAGTTGAGTTGTAAATTAATTAAAAAATGCATGAATAGATCAGTAGAAAATAGTTTACTTTTTACAAATATAATAAAAGGGTGTTGGGATCCTGACTTCACTTAATATTTTTATTATACAATAGATATATTTATTCTTCAATTTCTATTTATCATAAATGTATAAATGCCTCTCACGATTAGATTTATATATTATCACTATTGTTGAACTATTAATAGCACTCCTCTCGGTTATACGAATTAATCGTTAAAATAGTAATATTAAATAACCAGAAATATATACTTGAACTTAAACATGCTCTTTTTAGTAGGTCCCTTTCGGTTACCCTACTTGTTATAATTGATTACTATAATATTCGCCTCTTTCGATTACAAATAAGTGTAGAGTCAAATTTTAACATATAAGAGCTAAATATCACTAAATAAAATTCAACATCCATCAATACTAAAATTAACTATATTACTTCTTCCGCCTCTTTCGATTACAGAATTAGTAAGAAGTTAATACATAGTACGAAATAGATAGATGTTAATAAATTAAATAAAACCCAACTATAAAAGCAAATATGTCACGACCCAAATCCCGCACTGGTCGTGATGGCGCCTCTCGTGAAGACGAGGCCAGCCAACTAACCCAACTTATCTTTTTAGAATAATTAACATTAATAAGCAGCTCTAATATGATTAAATAACCGCAGTCTATCAAAAGATCTCTTTAATAAGTGCAGAACAAAACCCAAACACAGCCTAAACCGGGGTGTCACAAGCCACGAGCATTTATCAGAGTATAAGTACAACTACAAGACCAAAAATATACAAATCTGGAATAATGAACCAAAAGAGAGAAAAAATGGTGCTGCCAACGCAGGCAGTCACCTCGCTACTCCTATAACTCTGCCTCTGATCAGCCAAAACCCGCTACCGGATGAACAAATACCTGCATCTGCACGCGAGGCGTAGGGAGTAAAGTGAGTACTCCAACTCAGTCAATAATAAAGGTAAATAACAACTCAGCTGTAAGAAATCACGTAAAGCAAACCATCATGCTATATAGGGGCAGTGAAAAACCCTTTGAGAAAAAGCAGTGAAGCTGTAAAACCTTTAGAAATATCTTAGCTCAGTTTGAAACCTCTTTTGAAAATGACTTCTTCAACATTTATGCAAATGAATGCAAAACAAATAGTGTAGATAAGCACGGAAGTCCGCCTCTCGGCACCACACCCGATTAACAAATAATGTCAGGCAAACCGGTAGATATAACACAAACCACAGGTGATGGCAGACAAATTAAATAAAGTAAACACACAAAATAGTCCCAGTACCGCTGCGACCAAGTAGTATAAAATCAGTAAACCATTGAAAACAATTATGGGAATACCACAACAGATAAATAAATAAATGACAATTTAATATGCAACGCAACACATAGACCGGTACTCTCCAGTACCCGCTACGGCGTGCAGCCGCTCCATTTATTTATCATCGACGACGCTCACTGGGGGTGTGCAAACTCCGAGAGGGGCCCCTTACGGTCCAAGCACAATATCAAGCCATCTCGTGGTATCAAATATAGGCCCTCGGCCTCATGTCAGTATCAGTACGACACCGCTGCGGCGTGCAGCCCGATCCATAAGTATCCTCACAATACAGGCCCTCGGCCTTACTCAGTCAGTAAAATCACATAAGCCACTCGGGCAACAATAAAACATGATGCTCAGCCCAAAGTATTTTTAGTACTATCATTTTGAGTGTTTGAGGCATAATAAAACTTGGCTGAGTTTTAAAATAGTGAAAAATACATGACTGAGTTCAAATATATAATTAAATCAGTGAAGAATTATCAACAACAATTCCCGAATGGTTCAAATAGTTGGCACGAAGCCCAAATATGGCACTCAGCCCAAATCATGATGATAGTAAGTAATTTCAGTCAAATACACAGTAATTTCATCAATCGGAACGGACCAAGTCACAATCCCCAATGGTGCTCTACTACACGCTCGCTATCCAGCGTGCAAGTCACCTCAATACAGCACTACGATGTGCAAATTCGGGGTTTCAAACCCTCAGGATGTCATTTACAATCATTACTCACCTCGAACCGGCAAAATCTCTAGCTCGCGACACTCTTGCCCCTCAACTCGGCCTCCATGCGTGTCGAATCTATCCAAAATCAGAACAAATACATCACAATATGCCAATGGGACAATACCCAATCAAAAACAACAAAAAATAGCAAAAATCTCGAAATTAGCAAAACCTGAGCCCCGGACCCACATCTCGAAACTCGAAAATTTTTACACCAACGGGTTCCTTATCTCGACACGAGTCTATACATATCAAAAACTCTCAAATCGGATCACAAATGGTCCTTCAAAACCCAATTTAAAATTTCAAGACTCAAGCCCTAGTTTCTTCCAATTTGGCTAAATTCTCAAGAATTTCAAGGTTAATTTCACAATATAATCACGTTTTTAACTCATAAAACTTACCTCCAATCGATCCCAGTCGAAACCCTGTTCAATTCCCATCCAAAAGCTCTCAAGAATGCCCAAAAATGGTGGAAAATGGGTTTGGGTTCGCGGATGAAATATTTTTAACATTCTGCCCGGATCATTGTAGCTTACTCTATGCGATCGCATCCTAACCTCTGCAATCGCAGAGCACAAAATTTCCACCTCTGGTTTTAATAAATGACCAAACACTTTACACTATGCGATCGCATACACACCCACACGATCGCAATGAACAAAATCCAAACTCCCAGGTTTCCTCTATGCGATCGCACTGCTCTCCCGCGATCGCATTGAACAACTGACCAACCCCAAAAAATCCTTCTATGCGATCGCAAAGCCTCTCCTGCAATCGCATAGAGCAAAAACTCTACAGCATTGACCTGCAATTTTCTACAGCATCCAAAGTCCCAAAAACCTTCCATTAGCCATCCGAATTCACCCCGAGGCCCCCGTGACCTCAACCAAAAATACCAACACCTCCTAAAACATCATACAAACTTGTTCCAATCATCAAAACGCCTCAAACAATGCCAAAACCATCAAATTATATCGAATTCAAGCCTAAGTTCTTCTAAAACATCCAAAACATGCATTCGATCAAAAATCCATCCAAACCACGTCCGAATGGCCTAAAATTTTGCACACATATCCCAAATCACCTAAGGAAGCTACAAAAAATCTCGGAATTCCATTCCGACTCTCAGATCAAAATCTCACATATCAACCGAAAATCGCCAAAATACTATCTTCGCCAATTCAAGCCTAATTCTATACCGGACCTCCAAACTTACTTCTGGTCATACTCCTAAGTCACAAATCACCTCCCTGAGCTAACCGAACCATCAGAATTCACATCTGAGCCCTCTAACTCATAAGTCAACGTCTGGTTGACTTTTCTAAGTTAAGCCTTCTTAAAAGATACTAAGTGTCTCATTTCTTATCAAAACCACTCCAAACCAACTCGATTGCACAAGATACGGATAATGAAGCATAAAGAAGCTGAGTATAGGAAAAATGGAGTGGTAACTCATGAGACGACGGGTCAGTGTCGTCACATCCTCCCCAACTTAAACAAACGTTTGTCCTCCAACGTGCCCAGAGTTGTTCCAAAAGCAAAACAATCGCTGAATAACCTTACCAGGCATGAACCCAGGGGTGATCCCATGTCACCCTATCTCATATAGGCCCGACAACACGTTGTGACTGAAATTTCGCAATCCAACACGGCCCCTTAAACCATAGAACCACATTTCAACTTTTGAAATCTTCCATATGATCAGAATCCCACATTTATATTGTGAATAAGCCCGAACCAGCTGTAATAACCCATACCTGCTACCTCCTGTGCAATTACATGATAGACCACATAACTCAAACGCTTGTAGTGATAACTCCTTATCACAGTAGCTGCACAAAACACCCGAATGCCGATAGAAAAACTCTTATCAACTAAAGTCTCATCTCACACTTTCATATACTGCCAATGATAATTAAATCACACGGTAAGCCATAACCATTTCCCATATCATCCATTCATGAAATCACTTCTCCTTTGGCAAGTGCTGCATCCAATTTCTGAGCCGAAGCTCGATATTATCCTTCCAACATACTGAAATCGAATCTGTTTGTAATCATTAATGATACCTCTGATCTCTTCTAATCCAACACAGTACTCTAGTGACATGACACATCAATACAGGCCTAAGCCACAACTCACACAGTACACGTGCCAATAAGTAACAGTTCGATTATACTATATTCATGAAAATGACTCAAATGAAAGAGCTGTACCACAAGGAAATCATCATACTCACAGAGAAGTACCTAATACAATTCCATACAAGTAAACCTTAATATTGCACCATCCGACTCCCCAGAAAGGGAAAATACCTCAAAGAAGAGAGCCGCTTTGCAAGTTCCACAAGTACCACCCCAACGATATGATATGAGCTCGTCAATCACAGTGGAACCCTGATACATGAATAGAATATTAATAACCAGCTCTTTTATAGCACACATTGACATCAACCTCACGAGCATCTTATTTGCCAATAACATAACCCGCATGGCACGGTCACAGACCTCCAGTCCAAGCATATAATATAAGAGCAATCTAATAAGTACACCTGTATATGCTAAATGAAATAAGATTCTCATGCTCCTGGACTGGCATAAATAACACTCTATATCGTAGGCATGAGCAAACTATGCTGTCACAATTCAAATCAGCAAATTAACGCGAAATTAGTAATTACCAAATTTGTTCTGGAATCTAGCATCTTGGAAATCTCAATTATGGTCCAGATAGTTCTTAACAAAGTTATGAATATGAGAAACATTATACCTTTAAGTTCAATATCCCACTCTAGGCATATCATAGCATACACATCTTCCGAGCATGAATATTGGCTCGGTGCTTGCACACAAGTTCAAACCTCATATATATTCGCGCTCACAGAGCATAGTTATCACCATCAATTAGCTCGACTAGTGCATCCAAAGAGTTTAGATAAAACACTCACCTCAAACATGCGACGATCCCGAAATATTATATTTTTTAGAATTCCCCATCTCAAAATTCCTAGATTACATAAGTCACCGTAACTGATCACAACCTCAGCACTTAAATGACTGACACATCCCTCAAGTACGATCATCCCATGATAATTATTTTCAAAAATTTTCTACAATACATAGCAAGATTGAAATATTGGTAGTCGATCAACCAAGAGAGCGTTGAAATGCCAACAGACATCTGCTAGTCAAAATATAACGTGCACCCTTCTCAGGCCTTACCAAGTAGTTATAACATTCAATCTAAATATCCAGAATTCGTGACCTTCCTTTTATCAATGAACTGCCACCTTGCACATGAAAATATTAAGCATGTACCATATACCACGTCTATCATTCCTTCTTGTTGGAAACACAAAATCTCATTAGAATTTCTGGGCTATAGGAAAATTTTATTCCAGGCAGTTAGAAATCTTCTATTTGCTCCCATCTAGAAGGAGTTCGCAATATACAATATGAATCTGAAGCTGATGGCAAAACCAACACTGGAGTTGTGGTCAAAGTTGTCTTGAGCTTCTGAAAGCTCTTCTCACATTCGTCCGACCATACGAACGGTGCACCCTTCTCAGTCAACTTGGCCAAGGGCGATGCAATGGGTGAAAAATCCCTCACAACTGGGATAGAATCAATACTAGGAGTCTCAGCTCCAACATCTCATACAAAAGCTAGATATGACAGACAACCCTTCCCAACCATACGCTGGGCTTTCAAGAAAGAAATTACTCTACTAGGTACATAATCAGTCATACCACACCACTCGATCTGCAGCACACCCGACATAGCCAAAGTAACTGTCTTAGCATGACAGTCTAGAACAACATAATACAGAGATAACCAATCCATGGCCAATATAACATTAAAGTCCACCATGCTCAATAGCAATAGATCAACTCGGGTCTCCAGACCCTCAATAATCACAACATATGACTGGTACACATGATCCACAACAACAGTATCGCCCACCGGGGTAGATATATGAACAGGTAAAGAAAGAAGCTCCCGAGGCATACCCAAATAATAAGCAAAATATGAGAACACATCAGAAGAGGTGGAACCGGGATCAAATAATACAGAGGCATCTTTGTGGCAGACTGGAACAATACATATAATGATAGCATCTGAAGCAATATCATCTGTCCTGCCTGGAATAGCATAGAAATGGGCCTGGCCACCGTATGATCGACCTTAATCTCCGTAAGCCATAACTGACTCACCAACACGCCTCGAACTGGAACCAATATAGAACCTAACCGTGCAATCAACTTACTTAATAGAAAGCTCCCCAACTTGGCTCAAAGCCATAGATCAAAACGCACTCAATAAATCATAACGCATATTCTTCACTTGTAAATAAGATCTTCTAATAGACAACATAAGGATCACACCACCTTAGAACACTCCGCAGGAGATAACCCACCTGCTTTACCTCCAATTAACATTTTGTATACCTTCCACTGTCATACACATTACACAGTAACTTAATCTTCCTGAGTCTAAACTCATACCGTAACATGAAATTTACTTCACTCCAAATGGGAGACATGAAAAGATTCTTCACGCGCCCATAACTCGGGGCTACACATCCAATCACAATGAAAATCAAACACTTAATAGCTTCTCTATCATCCTACAGCCCTTCCTCGTCACTTCCAAGTCATATAGACACATGTCGCAGTACTAACATACTCATCACGTAGCTACCCAACCATCATTCCCACTAATTGGGACAATACCAAACATGTAAGTTCAAAACACTTGCTCGCACCATCAGTACCTCAGTGTTCAATCCATAGGCAAAGATCCGGCCTCAAGTCCCCCAGACTGGCCTAACATCAAACTCACAGAGATCACGTCTCGCCCTTCGATCGGGGAATTACAAGCCATCAAGGCACATCTAATACTGAGCGCTCGTTCGCGCATACGAACACGTGGAAGGAATTGTAAGAGTTACTTTTCAAGTTGAATCAAGGACGCACGATAAGAATTCAAGAATGTGAAGTTTTCCTAAAGGTTCTGGAGCCTCTCGAGGATAAATACAGACGTCTTCGTACTGATCCGCGAGACTCTACTAAACCTGCTCATAATTCGTGAGACCGAGTAACCTAGGCTCTAATACCAACTTGTCATGACCCAAACCCCGCACTGGTCGTGATGGCGGCTCTCGTGAAGACGAGGCCATCCAACTAACCCAACTTATCTTTTTAGAATAGTTAACATTAATAAGCAGCTCTAATATGATTAAATAACCACAGTCTATCAAAAGATCTCTTTAATAAGTGCAGAATAAAACCCAAACACAACCCAAACCGGGGTGTCACAAATCACGAGTATCTATCAGAGTGTAAGTACAACTACAAGACCTAAAATATACAAAGCCAAAATAATGAACCAAAAGAGAGAAAAATGGTGCTGCGAATGTAGACAGTCACCTCGCTACTCCTATAGCTCTGCCTCTAATCAGCCAAAACCCGCTACCGGGTGAACAAATACCTGCATCTGCATGCGAGGTGCAGGGAGTAAAGTGAGTACCCCAACTCAGTGAGTAATAAGGGTAAATAACAGCTGAGCAGTAAGAAATCACGTAAAGCAAACCATCATGCTATATAGGGGCAGTGAAAAACCCTTTAAGAGAAAGCAGTGAAGCTGTAAAACCTTTAGAAATATCTTAGCTTAGTTTGAAATCTCTTTTGAAAATGACTTCTTCAACATTTATGCAAATAAATGCAAAACCTAGTACAGCTAAGCACTGAAGTCTGCCTCTCGGCACCATACTCGATTAACAGATAATGTCAGGCAAATTGGTAGATATCACATGAAGTAGCACAAACCACAGGTAATGGCAAACAAATGAAATAAAGTATACACACAAAACAGTCCCAGTACCACCGCAGCCAAGTATTATAAAATCAGTAAACCAATGAAAAAAATTATGGAAATACCACAACAGATAAATAAATAAATGACAATTTAATATGCAATGCAACACATAGACCGGTACTCTCCAGTACCCGTTGTGGCGTGCAGCCCGCTCCATTTATTTATCATCGACGGCGCTCACTGGGGTGTGCAGACTTCGGGAGGGGCCCCTTACGGCCCAAGCACAATATCAATCCATCTCGTGGCATCAAATCTAGGCCCTCTGCCTCATGTCAGTATGAGTATGACACCGCTACGGTGTGTAGCCCAATCCATAAGTATCCTCACAATACAGGCCTCGCCCTTACTCAGTCAGCAAAATCACATAAGCCAATCGGGCAACAATAAAACATGATGCTCAGCCCAAAGTATTTTTAGTAATATCATTTCGAGTGTTTGAGGCATAATAAAACATGGTTGAGTTTTAAAACAGTGGAAAATACATGACTGAGTTCAAATATATAATTAAATCAGTGAGGAATTATCAACAACAATTCCCGAAGGATTCGAATAGTTGGCACGAAGCCCAAATATGGCAATCAGCCCAAATCATGATGATAGCAAGTAATTTCAGTCAAATACGCAGTAATTTCATCAATCGGGACGGACCAAGTCACAATCCCCAACGGTGCTCTACCCCACGCTTGCTATCCGGCGTGCAAGTCACCTCAATACAGCACTACGATGTGCAAATCCGAGGTTTCAAACCCTCAGGATGTCATTTACAATCATTACTCACCTCGAACCGGCAAAATCTCTAGCTCGCGACGCTCTTGCCCCTCAACTCAGCCTCCATGCGGGTCGAATCTATCCAAAATCAAAGCGAATATATGACAATATGCCCATGGGACTATACCCAATCGAAAACAATCGAAAAATAGCAAAAATCTTGAAATTAGCAAAACCCGAGCCCCGGGCCCACATGTCAAAACTCGAAATTTTTTACACTAATGGGTTGCTTATCTCAACACTGTCACGACCCAAAATCTACTAAGGGTCGTGGTGGCGCCAGAAACTGCTGTCAGGCAAGCCAACCAAATTACTTAATCAAAATCTCGTTTTAATACTTTTGAAATCTAGGACTTTCCTTCAAATTTAGCAATTTTAAAGAATATAGTTTCAAATCAAATTTAAATGATAAGCAATTAATACAATACTTCAAACTGTCCCAGAACCCAGTGTCACAAGTGCATGAGCATCTACTGACAAGAAAATAAAATACAACATCCGTCTGGAATACAGTGGATAGGAAGTAAATATAGTACATTGGAAGGGATTGCTCTAGCTGCAGCCGTCTCGAATGATGCAGCTCACCTGGTCCCAGAATCATCCGTGTTGCTACGCCCAGTAGACTACTAGAGTTACATATACCTGTGCAACAAAAATGTACAGAAGTGTAGTATGAGCACGTAAACAACGTGTACTCAATGAGTATCCCGCCTAATCTCGAAGAAGTAGAGACGAGATGGTCGACTTCAATACTTGCTAGAGGTCCAATAATAATATACTAAAAGTATGAGGAAATCATGGATTTGTATAGCAGTTCTAACTCACAAGGCGAGAAAATAGGTAAACACCTTCAACAAATAATAAAGGATTTTCAAGGTTTACTTTTCATTATTTTATCAATTTATATAAAGCCATGAAAGGCAATATCCACTTTTAAAATTCTCAGGAAACAATATATATCATGCGCAAATCATGCCAAGGTCGACGGCCCGCTCCAACAGAAATGTAAACTGTGCACTGCCGAGGGTCGAACCGCCCGAACCATAGATGCATCTATTTAATCTACCGAGGTATTCGGCACGTTCCATAAATAAACACATACCCTGCTCGCGAATCATGCATGCGACACAGGTACACATAAGGATACATGCTCAATCAATCAATTAAGAACTTATCGAGGAATATTTATCCAAATAAAACTAATTCTCCTTTAACAAATTTTAAGAAATGAATTTTAATCCTTTTAGAAATTCACTTACTAATTCAATGTGATTTAATCAATTCAAGCTATCAATGAGTTCATAAATAATCCAAGTATAACATGCTTTTGGGTCCTAACTACCCGGATAATAGCATAATAGTAGCTACACACGGACTCTCGTCACCTCGTGCGTACCTACCCCCCGCAAATAGGAGCACATAATCAATTATTTCACATATGGGGACAATTCCCTCTTACAAGGTTAGAAAGGAGACTCACCTCGCTCCGAAGATCCATATCCATCATTCCACGCCCTTTTGAAGACTCTACTTGATGCTCCACGCTCCAAAACTGGCCAACGGTTCTATAAAGCCATAAATATATTCTCAAATATTCATTACAATCTAATTATAGCAACCGATCGAAAAGTTGACCAAAATGCCCTCAGGCCCACGTGCCCGGAATCCAAAATTTTTTGAAGATAAAGATTACCCATGACCTTAGGAACTCAAATATATAATTTTTACTAAATTCCATACTCAATATCGTGGTTAAATTCCAAGAATAAAATTTCTAGGTTTTCCACCAAAACCTCAATTTTCTACAATTTTCAATCCGTATTTAAACCTTGTATTTAACTTAAAGCTAGCATAAATTACTTACCTCATGACAAGTGACGAAAATGGCACCTCAAAGCTGCTCCTCATCGACTCCAATGGAAGAAAAATGGGGTTGAAATGAACCCAACTATCACGACCCCAACCCGATCATGATGGCGCCCAACACACTAATAGGCAAGCCCGACCATTTATAACAATAATCCCATTAATTAAACAGATGAAGATAAATGCTATTTAAGTCAAGGCCTAAAATACTAATAATAATGCGGAACAAAAATCTAACAAATACCAATACAACCCAACATGGACCCAGTGTCACGAACGTGAGCCTCTAAAATACAGAGTAACATCCTACTACAAAGTCTGTCTAAAAGTTGATAATGCGGAAGTAAAAGGATAGGGATAGAAGGGGGAATCAACGGCTGCGAACGCCCTGCAGCTACCTCAAATACTCCCGAAATAAGAACTCTCGAAAGCTGGTCAAAGCTCACTCAGCCTATGAATGCCCTGGATCTGCACACAAGGTGCATGAAGTAAAGTGAGTACTTCAACCCAGTGAGTAATAAACATAACTACAGTCTGAAGGCAAGAAAATGCAGAAAATGCACAAAGTAATCTATATCTAGCAGTTTAGATCAACATCAGTGAAACGGTAACCAACAAGTGATACAGTCAAGGGTTAATGCATGAAAAAATGCAACACATATAACGGTACACTCTAGTTCCCACTGCGGCGTGCAGCCCGCTCCACTTATTTAACGTCGACGGCGCTCACTGGGGGGTGTATACAGACTCCGGAGGGGCTCCTACAACCCAAGCGCAATATCAGCCATATCATGGCATCAAACAGGCTCTCGGCCTCAATATCAATATATATATATCATCGTTGTGGCGCGCAGCCCGATCCATATCAAAGGGAAACATCCTCACTATCGGGTCCCCGACCCATCTCAGTTAAATAAGTTCACAGCCAATCGGGCATGACATACTATAGGGATCTCAGCCCTCATATCCTTTTTCCATTTAATATTCATGTATAAACACAATTATTATATTGTTTTTAATAGTTGAAAGCATGACTGAGAGTATATGTTATGCATACAAGTGAGGAAAAACACATAAGGATCCCCTAAGGATTCTACAGGTCGGCACAAGGCCCCAAACACGGCAATAAGCCCAATTCACAGTGATAAAGTATGCATCTCAATCTCCAATATAATATAAATTTAACACACGGGATGGACCAAGTCTCAATTCCCAACAGTAAACGACCCCGCACTCATCGTGGAATGCGTGTCACGCCTTAATATAGCGTTACAATGTGAAAGTACGGGGTTTCAAACCCTCAGAGCAACATTTACATCAATTATTCACCTCTAGCCGGCCAAAGACTAGCTCGCAATGCCCTTTTCTCTCAAATCGACCTCCTCGCACGTCGAATCTAGCCAAAACCACAACGAATACATTACAATAGGCTAAGCGAAAATAACCCAATCGAAAAGACTAAAAAAATATCGAAAATCACGAAACTTGCAAAACCCGAGCCCCGGGCCCACTTCTCGAAATCCAGAAAATCTTACATCAATACGATCCTTATCTCGCCACGAGTCTATACATATCAAGATCACAAGAATCGGAGTCCATTTGACCCCTCAAATCACAAGTTTAAACTCTCTTAAGTTTCAAGCCCTAACCTCCATTTTAACCTTTAATTCCTTGGGGTTTTACGTGTTAATCCATGTTTATACACCATAATATCATAATCTAAGTCCAAGAATCCATACCTGATGATAGCCCTTGAAACCCTCTTCAAAAATCGCCCAAAACCCACTTAGTTCGAAGTCCAAAATTTTTGTTCTTTCAAAATTTGCGAAGAAGACTTAATTTAATAATTGCCCAGCCCTTTTCGCTTCTGCGGCCCAAAATGCCACTTCTACGGTTTTTCATCAAGTCACCCGGACTGCTTCTGCGGTCCAAAGCTGCACCTGCGATGACCGCTTCTGCAGAAACCCTTCCGCTTCTGCGGAATTGCCAAGCCCCTCTAAAATCGCTTCCGCGATCTACTCCACCGCATCTGCGGAACCGCTTCTGTGGTCCCTTTTTCCGCAGATGCGGAAATACCAGATACCAGCAATCATAAATCATGCAACAACTCCAAAACTCTCCGTTTAATCATCCAAACTCACCCCGAGGCCCCCGGGACCTCAACCAAAAGCACAGACATGATCTATTACTTTATTCAAACTTGCTCGAATCATCAAATCACTATCGTTAACATCAAAATCCTCAAATTTCACCAAATCGAAGCCTAAGTTCATCAAATTCTTTCGAAACTCACATTCGATCAAAAACCCGACCTAACCACCTCCGATTCAACTGAAATTTTGTACACACATCAAAAATCACCTAACGAAGCTACTACAACTCTCGGAATTCCATTTTGACCCTCGGATCAAAATCTCACCTATCAACCGGATATCGCCAAAATGCTAACTTCGCCAATTCAATCCTAATTCTACACCGAACCTCCAAAATTACTTCTGATTGCGCTCCTAAGCCTCAAATCATCCCCCGAAACTAACCGAATCGTCAGAAATCACATCCGAGCCCTCGAATTCATAAGTCAACTTCCGGTTGACTTTTCCAAACCAACCTCCCCTTAAAGAGACTATTTGCCCATTTTCCTACCAAATCCAATCCGAATCAACTCAAACTCATCCAACACACATAATAAATCATGAAGAAGCAATAAACAGGGAAAACGGGACGGAAACACATGAGATGACAAGTCGGGTCGTCAAATCCTCCCCAACTAAAACAAACGCTCGTCCTCGAGCGGGTCAAGAAACATACCTGAAGTCTCAAATAGGTGAGGGTATCTACTTCGCATCTCCTGCTCGGTCTCCCAAGTAGCCTCCTCCACGGGCCGACCTCTCCACTGAACCTTCACCAAAGCTATATCCTTCGATCTCAATTTCCAAACCTGACAGCCCAAAATAGCCACTGGCTCCACATCATATGTCAAATCCTCATCCAACTGAATTGTACTGAAGTCCAAGACATGAGACGGGTCCCCAACATACTTCCGGAGCATGGAAACATGGAATACCGAATGAATACCCGACAAGCTGGGTGGCAAAGCAAGCATATAGGCCACCTCCCCAATCCTCCTGAGCACCTCAAAAGGTCCGATGAACCGCGGACTCAGCTTCCCTTTCTTTCCAAACCTCATCACACCCTTCATGGGTGAAACCCTCAGCAAGACCTTCTCACCTACCGAGTAAGATACATCTCGAACCTTCCAATCTACATCTTGAACCTTCCGGTCCGCATAACTCTTCTGACGCGACTGAGCTGTGTGAAGTCTCTCCTAAATCACCTTTACTCTCTCTAAGGCATCCTGGACCAAATCTATCCCCAGCAACCTAGCCTCGCCGGGCTCAAACCAACCGACCGGAGATCTACACCGTCTCCCATATAAGTCCTCATACGACGCCATCTGAATGCTAGACTGATAGCTGCTGTTGTAGGAAAACTATGCAAGAGGTAGAAACTCATCCCAAAAAACTACGAAATCAATCACACAGGCACGCAACATGTCCTCTAATATCTAAATGGTACGCTCGGACTGTCCGTCCGTCTGAGGATGAAACGCTGTGCTCAGTTCCACCTGCGTACCAAACTCTCGCTGAAAAGTCCTCCAGAACTGGGAAATAAACTGAGTGCCTCTATCCGAGATAATAGTAACAGGAAGCCCATGCAATCGGACAATCTCACGAATAAAGATCCCTGCCAGCCGCTCCGAAGAATATGTAGTACACACTGGAATGAAATGTGCAGACTTGGTCAGCCGATCCACAACCACCCAAATCGAGTCGAACTTCTTCAAAGTCCGAGGAAGACCACTCACGAAATCCATAGTAACTCTCTCCCATTTCCACTCAGGAATAACCATCTGCTGAAGCAAACCGCCCGGTCTCTGATGCTCATATTTTACCTGCTGACAATTGAGACACCGAGCCACAAATCCCACAATGTCCTTCTTCATTCTCCTCCACCAGTAGTGCTGTCTCAAGTCCTGATACATCTTCGCGGCACCCGGATGGATGGAATACCGCGAGCTGTGGGCCTCCTCAAGAATCAAATCTCTAAGCCCATCCACATTGGGCACACAAATCCGGCCCTGCATCCTCAACGCACCATCATCACCTATAGTCACATCTCTAGCATCTCCGTGCTGAACTCTGTCCCTGAGGACAAGCAAATGCGGATCATCATACTGGCGCTCTCTGATGCGATCATACAAGGAAGACCGAGAAACCACGCAAGCCAATACCCGACTGGGCTCTGAAATGTCTAGTCTCACCAACCGATTGGCCAAAGCCTGAACATCAACTGCAAAGGGCCTCTCCCCAACTGGGATATACGCCAAACTCCCCATACTAACTGCCTTTCGGCTCAAAGCATCGGCCACTACATTGGCCTTTCCCGGATGATACAAAATGGTAATATCATAGTCCTTAAGCAACTCAAGCCACCTTCGCTGCCTCAAATTAAGATCCTTTTGTTTGAACAAATGCTGAAGACTGCGATGATCGGTGAATACCTCACAAGATACTCCATATAGATAGTGCCTCCAAATCTTCAAGGCATGAACTATAGCAGCCAATTCTAAGTCATGAATAGGGTAGTTCTTCTCATGGAGCTTCAACTGACGAGAAGCATAAACAATCACTCTACCCTCCCGCATCAATACACAACCAATCCCGACTATCGAAGCATCACAATTAACGGTGTAAGAACCTGAAGCTGATGGCAAGACCAATACTGAAGCTGTGGTCAAAGCTATCTCGAGCTTCTGAAAGCTCTCCTCGCACTCGTCCGACCATACAAATAGAGGACCCTTCTGCATCAACTTGGTCAAGGACGAGGCAATAGATGAGAAACCCTGGACGAACCAGCGATAATAACCCGCCAAATTGAGGAAGCTATGAATCTCCATGGCCGAGGACGGTCTAGGCCAACTCTGAACCGCCTCAATCTTCTTTGGATCAACCTGAATACCATCACTGGACACCACGTGTCCTAAGAAGGCCACAGAACCAAGCCAAAACTCACACTTGGAGAACTTGGCATACAATTGCTCCTCTCTCAATCTCTATAATACAACTCGCAGATGCTCCGCGTGCTCCTCCTGACTACGCAAGTATACCAAAATATCGTCAATGAATACAATAACAAACAAATTCAGATACGGCCGAAATACACTATTTATCAGATGCATGAAAGCTGCCGGGGCATTGGTCAGCCCGAAAGACATAACCAGAAACTCATAGTGACCATATCTAGTCATGAAGGCCGTCTTAAGAATGTCTGAATCCTTGATCTTCAACTGGTGATAGCCCAAACGGAGATCAATCTTAGAAAACACCCTTTCTCCCTGAAGCTGGTCGAATAAATCATCGATACGAGGCAGGGGATACTTGTTCTTCACTGTTACTTTGTTCAACTGCCTGTAGTCAATACACATTCTCATTGTGCCATCTTTCTTCTTCACAAATAACACAGGTGCACCCCACGGTGACACATTAGGCCGAATAAACCCCTTTTCTAGGAGTTCCTAAAGCTGATCTTTCAAATTTTTAACTCTTCTGGTGCCGTGCGATATGGTGGAATTGAAATGGGCTTGGTGCCCGGCACCAGGTCAATACCAAAATCAATGTCCCTGTCCGGGGGCATACCCGAAAGGTCTGCAGGAAATACATCAGGAAAATCCCTCACAACGGGAACAAAATCTATACTAGGAGCCTCAGCTCCAACATCACGCACGAAGGCCAAATATGATAGACAACCCTTCCCAACCATACGCTGGGCTTTCAATACTAGGGACATAGTCAGTCATACCACGCCACTCGATCCTCGAAACACCTGGCATAGACAAAGTGATTGTCTTTGCATGACAGTCTAGAATAGCATGACACAGAGATAACCAGTCCATGCCCAGAATAACATCAAAGTCTACCATGCTCAAAAGCAATAAATCAACTCAGGTCTCCAGACACCCAATAGTAACAAGACAGGACCGATATATATGGTCCATAATAATAGTATCACCCACTGGGGTAGATACATGCACAGGTAAAGCAAGACACCCCCGGGTCGTACCCAAATGATGGGCAAAACATGATGACATATAAGAATAGGTAGAACCGGGATCAAATAAGACAGAGGCATCTCTGTGGCAGACTGGAATAATACCTGTGATAATAGCATCTGATGTAAGGGCATCTGTCCAGCCTGGAATAGCACAAAATCTAGCCTGGCCGCCGCCGCCTGATCGGCCTCTGCCCTTAGGGCGACCCCTGGCTGCCTGGCCTCCAACCCTCTCTGATTGGGCTGGTGCTGGAGAAACCAAAGCAGAAGACGAGGGCTGATCCCTCTGCTGAGACTGACTGACACGACGTCGAGGACACTGCCTCCTCATAGGCCAAACTCGCTACATTCGAAGCAAATACCAGATGCTGGAGAAGGGGGCTGAAGGGAACCCCTCGCACCAGAATGACCAGCCAATGCGCTCTGCGCAGAAGAACCCTGAGCTGAAGGGGCAAATGATGAGCTCTGAGCTGGGAGGGCACTAAGTGAAGATTGGCCCTGCTGGAACCCCTGATGACCACGGCCTGAAGACGCCCCACAATACTCGGGATGAGCCGACTGATGAGGCCTGAAAGAACGACCTCTGCTCTACTTACCCTGGCTCCTACATGGAGCACCACTGTAGCTACCCGATCCACGAGGCCTCTTGGCCTCCCTCTCCTCTCTCTCCTGACGGCGAGCCGTCTCAATATCATGAGCAATATCCACTGCATCCTCAAAGGTATGACTCAGAATCCTCTCTCGGGTCATCAAAATATGGACGGGATAAATAAGTCTGTCCACAAACCTCTAATCCTCTCCCGATCAGTCGGGACCATCCATGGAGCATAACGAGCGAACTCCAAAAATCTCACCTCATACTGTGACACGGTCATATCTCCTTGACGAAGCCACTCATACTGTCTCCGCAGCTCCTCCCTCTGAGACTGCGGTACCCACTTCTCCAGGAAGAGAGTGGAGAACTCCTGCCATGACAAAGGCGTTGCACCCACCGGCCTACGCCGCTCATATGCCTCCCACCAAGTGAAGGCTTTTCTAGAAAACTGAAAAGTAGCAAATGGTACCCCGCTCGCCTCCAAGATCCCTGCTGTCCGAAGCATACGTCGACGCTTGTCGAGAAAACCCTGGGCATCCTCGCCCGAAACACCACTGAAAGTAGGAGGTGAGAGCCTACTGAACCTGTCAAGACGACGCTGCTCATCATCTGGCATAGCTGGAATCACATCATCCTAAACCGGTGCAACCGGCTGAACTAGGGCAACTTGCTGAACTGGTGGTGCCTTTGGTGTCTGCAAACCCTGCACTACCTGCTCAGGCGTGCGAGCAGCGGGGGTCTGATTACCTCCCCCGACCTGCGAAGTAGATGCTACAGTAGTGGCTAAGACTGCCTGAGCCAGGCCAGTGCAAACAAATAGAATCTGAGCTAGGGCCTCCTGAAGACCCGGAATCACAATAGGCACAGCTGGTGCCTGAACAGGTGCTGCTGGAGCCTCTACAGCTGGAGCCTGATCCTGAGCTGGGGAAACTGGTGGGTCAATAGGTGCTGCCCCCTCGGCTCTACCTCGACCACAACCTCGACCACGACTGCATCCACGACCTCTGTGGCCTCAGTAGATGGTACAGGTGGTCGTCCGCCACGTCCGGTAGCACAGGTTCTCTCCATCTGCGAGAGAATCGGATAACAGAATTTAGTTCTCGGATCAACAAAGCCACATAATAAGAATTCCAAGAATATGAAGTTTAATAGAGGTTCTGCAGCCGCCTGAGGATAAGTACAGACGTCTCTGTACCGATCTGCGAGACTCTACTAAACCGGCTCATGACTCGCGAGACCAAGTAACCTAGGCTCTGATACTAACTTGTCACGACCCCAACCCGGTTATGATGCCGCCCAGCATACTACTAGGCAAGCCCGACCATTTATAACAATAACCTCATTAATTAAACAGATGAAGATAAATGCTATTTAAGTCAAGGCCTAAAATACTGATAATAATGCAGAACAAAAATCTAACAAATACCAATACAGCCCAACATGGACCCGGTGTCACGAACATGAGCCTCTAAAATACAGAGTAACATCCTACTACAAAGTCTGTCTAAAAGTTGATAATGCAGAAGTAAAAGGATAGGGATAGAAGGGGGAATCAACGGCTGCGAACGCCCTGCAGCTACCTCAAATACTCCCGAAATAAGAACTCTGGAAAGCTGGTCAAAGCTCACTCAGCCTGTGAATGCCCTGGATCTGCACACAAGGTGCAGGGAGTAAAGTGAGTACTCCGACCCAGTGTGTAATAAACATAACTACAGTCTGAAGGTAAGAAAATGCAGAAAATGCACAAAGTAATCTATATCTAGCAGTTTAGATCAACATCAGTCAAATGGTAACCAACAAGTAATACAGTCAAGGAATAATGCATGAAAATATGCAACACAGATAATGGTACACTCTAGTAACTGCTGAGGCGTGCAGCCCGCTCCACTTATTTAACGTCGACGACGCTCATTGGGGGTGTATACAGACTCCGGAAGGGCTCCTACAGCCCAAGCGCAATATCAGCCATATCGTGGCATCAAACAAGCTCTCGACCTCAATATCAATATATATATCATCGCTGTGGCGCTCAGCCTGATCCATATCAAAGGGAAACATCCTCACTATCGGGTCCCCGACCCACTCAGTCAAATAAGTTCACTGCCAATCGGGCATGACATACTATAGGGATCTCAACCCTCATATCCTTTTTCCATTTAATATTCATGTATAAACACAGTTATTATATTGTTTTTAACAGTTGAAAGCATGATTGAGAGTATATGTTATGCACACAAGTGAGGAAAAACACATAACGATCCCCTAAGGATTCTACAGGTTGGCACAAGGCCCGAAACACGGCAATAAGCCCAATTCACAGTGATAAAGTATGCGTCTCAATCGCCAATATAATAGAAATTTAACACTCGGGATGGACCAAGTCTCAATCCCCAACAGTAAACGACCCCGCACTCATCGTGGAATGCGTGTCACGCCTCAATATAGCGTTACGATGTGAAAGTCCGGGGTTTCAAACCCTTAGAGCAGCATTTACATCAATTACTCACCTCTAGCCGGCTAAAGACTAGCTCGCAATTCCTTTTCCTCTCAAATCGACCTCCTCGCGCGTCGAATCTGGCCAAAACCACAACGAATACATTACAATAGGCTAAGGGAAAATAACCCAATCGAAAAGACTAAAAAAATATCGAAAATCACGAAACTTGCAAAACTCGAGCCCCGGGCCCACTTATTGAAATCCATAAAATCTTACATCAATACGATCCTTATCTCGCCACGAGTCTATACATATCAAGATCACAAGAATCGGAGTCCATTTGACCCCTCAAATCACAAGTTTAAACTCTCTTAAGTTTCAAGCCCTGACCTCCATTTTTAACCTTTAATTCCTTGGGTTGTTCAGTGTTAATCCATGTTTATACACCATAATATCATAATCTAAGTCCAAGAATCCATACCTGATGATAGCCATTGAAACCCTCTTCAAATATCGCCCAAAACCCTCTTAGTTCGAAGTCCAAAATGTTTGTTCTTTCAAAATTCGCGAAGAAGACTTAATTTAATATCTGCCCAGCCCTTTTCACTTCTGCGGCCCAAAATGCCGCTTCTGCGGTACTTCCACCGCTTCTCTGGTTTTTCATCAAGTCACCCCGGACCGCTTCTGCGGTCCAAAGCTGCACGTGCGATGACCGCTTCTGCAGAAACCCTTCCGCTTCTGCGGAATTGCCAAGCCCGTCTAAAACCGCTTCCGCGATCTACTCCACCGCATCTGCAGAACCGCTTCTGCGGTCCCCTTTTCCACAGATGCGGAAATACCAGATACCAGCAATCATAAATCATGCAACAACTCCAAAACTCTCCGTTTAATCATCCGAACTCACCCCGAGGCCCCCGGGACCTCAACCAAAAGCATAGACATGATCTATTACTTTACTCAAACTTGCTCGAATCATCAAATCCCTATCGTTAACATCAAAATCCTCAAATTTCACCAAATCAAAGCCTAAGTTCATCAAATGCTTCCGAAACTCACATTCGATCAAAAATCCGACCTAACCACCTCCGATTCAAATGAAATTTTGCACACACATCACAATTCACCTAACGAAGCTACTGCAATTCTCGGAATTCCATTCTGACCCTCAGATCAAAATCTCACCTATCAACCGGATATCGCCAAAATGTTAACTTCGCCAATTCAAGCCTAATTCTACACCGAACCTCCAAAATTACTTTCGATTGCGCTCCTAAACCTCAAATCATCCCCCAAAGCTAACCGAATCGTCAGAAATCACATCCGAGCCCTCAAACTCATAAGTCAACTTCGGGTTAACTTTTCCAAACCAACCTCCCCTTAAAGAGACTATTTGTCCATTTTCCTACCAAATCCAATCCAAATCAACTCAAACTCATCCAACATACATAATAAATAATGAAGAAGCAATAAACAGGGAAAACGGGATGGAAACACATGAGACGATGGGTCGGGTCATCACAACAACCCCGAACTTTTAAAGACCTCACTACCTCAGCTGTTTCCGCACCTGCGGTCCCTTGACCGCTTCTGCGGCTCCATAGGTGCGGTTCAAATGCCGCATTTGCAGTATTCCCTGGGCCACCCCTTTTTCACTTCTGCGACATCCCCTCCACAGATGCAGTCCCGCTTCGGCGGAACATCAACTGCATCTGCGGTCCGCTCCAGCTGCCCCTCTTTCCGCTTATGTGACCCCTCTACAGCAGGTGCGGTCCCGTATTTGCGGCAATATGACCGCATTCGCGGTCCCTTCTTATCTAGGCCTAAAATCGCTTCTACGGTTAAAGTGCCGCATCTGCAGTCCAAAAATCGCAGATGAGGTTATGACAGCAACCAGCAACCCTCAGCCTTCCCAAAAATCTATTTTCGATCCGTTAACCACTCGAGGCCCTGGGGACCCTAACCAATCACACCAACCAGTCCCAAAATACATTACGGACTTGGTCGAGGCCTCAAATCACATCAAACAATGCGAAAATCACGAATTACACCCCAATTAAAACTTTATGAACTTTAGAACTTCAAACTTCTATTTTCGTTGTTTAAACCTATCAAATCACATCCGATTGACCTCAAATTTTGTACACAAGTCATATTCGACATTACAGACCTACTCCAACTTTCGGAATTGGATTCCAACCCCAAAATCAAAAAGTCCTCATCCTGTTAAACCTCTCAAAACCTTAAATTTTCTATGCTTAGCCAAATGACTTCAAAATGACCTACGAATCTCCGAATTCACTTCCGATCGCGCTCCCAACTCCAGAATCACCATACGGAGCTATTCCCAGACTTGGAATCCTAAACAGACATTGATAGCACTGAAATGCACTTCAAGCCAAACTTAAGAAATTTCTTCCAAAATGCTAACTTCCACAATAGGCGCCAAAACGCTCCCGGGTTATCCAAAACTCAATCTGGGCATACGCCCAAGTCCGAAATCATCATGCAAACTTTCTAGAACCTTCAAATCCCGATTACGAGGTAGTTTACTCAAAATTCCAATCTTAGTTCATTCTTTCAACTTTAAGCTTCCGAAACAAGAATTCTCCTTCCAAATCAACTCTGGACTTCCCGAAATTCAATTCCGACCACAGGTACAAGTCACAATACCTGAAATGAAGCTGCTCATGGCCTCAGACTGCTGAATGACGCGCTAGGGCCCAAAACGACCGGTCGGGTCGTTATATTCTCTCCCACTTAAACATACGTTCGTCCTCGAACGCGCTGAGAACTACACTAGAGTGGTCTGAAATCGCTATTTAACTTCTCATGCACCTTCCCATGCTACCGCAACTCAGTTGAGCATATTAGCTCGATCAATTCCGAAGATATTCTCTTTTACTCAAGCAGATACGCCTTAAAGCCTAATTCCAAAATCCAGAACTCAATGCTAGGACTATTTCCAACATGCGCTCATCATATCAATAATTGCACGTTGTACCCAGACGTGACTGTATAAATTTGCTGAATTCACAACTTGCACCACTTTACTCATAGGATCACAATAACTTTTTTCGATCAATTAATCGAAATTCCACGAATCTGAGGCTCCCATTGCACCTTATGACCTACATAGGTCTTGCCCTAATTCTTACCATAACACCACGACGGAAGAGATGTGCAAAAATTCATAATCAACTGTCGAGCCAACCAATCGTTGAGCCTATACTTCTGACAAGAAACATTACCACATTCTGAACCAAATATTGATCTATGCTCCTTAATATATTTCACGTAATCAGATTGCACTGATCCTAAATCCAACAATCTCGTCTCAGCTAGTATGAACTGCTCAGGCAATAAGCCATCCCGACATGACCAAAAGTCTCATATGATGCCACAATGTGCCAATAGGCTACCAATTAGAATGCGATACAAAAAAGGAAAATGAACTCTGAAAGGAATTTTAATTACCCCGCTCGTGAATCATACATGCGACGCGGGCGTACAACTAATATGAGCTTCCTTCGGAAGATAAGAAACAAAACACAATAAACAGATATGAGGAATTGTACTGAACACACGTTGTTGCGGCGCGCAACCCGATCCAAACAACATAACCATGGCGGCGTGCCACCCGATCCAAATAACATACCCATGGTGGCGTGCCAACCGATCCACACGTAGAACTCACATAAGGAGATATACATCGAGCTAAATTGCTCATTACAACAAGATGTTGAATTTGGTCATAAGCATACTAAGTGCATAATACTATCCCTGAGGAGACATATAGCGCTTATAAGCTACAAAAGTCAAGCACAACTGAGGTGCGATATACAATCTGAATCTCAAGAGCCATTTTGCTCATAATACATCGTTTCCACGCGGATCCTCAACACATAAACAATTTCTCAAGCCGTCTCATAACTTCCACGGCACAACGTATCACTACATGAAATATCTAACAACGAAATAACACCCCGACTACTCCATAAGGAGCGCATTACTGAAATGAACACAACTGGCCTGACATAGAGCCCATATTCACATTTAAATCCATTCACCGACCTCAAGTCGATCCTAATAGTATCAAACTGAGCTAATAACCTTTCAAAGGTCCATACTAAATTCCCTCTTCTCATAACACACAACAACAACTGTCATAATCGGAGTACTCATCCACAGTTCACAACCCAGTAACTGAGTTCCCTCTAGGAATATATTCTTAATTTAACGACATTATCGCAAACCTTCATACTTGGTTTAAATCTTTAATCATCAAAAACTCCTTTCCTTCCGAGCTCGCGACATCCTTGTCAACACCGAGCTGCAACTTTGGTCTTCACTTCAAATTCCATACTACTCACTGCACCCAACATACCAATATACGATAGAACATGCTTTTCATTATAACTCCGGAACCACTAATAGGTTAACACTTCATATGAAAACTTTTCACTTAACTCACTTCAGGAGATCCATAGTATCACATTGGTGAATTCTCATAACCGTAGAATATGCAAATCTCTAAGTAGTGGTCTAAGCCACCATAGCCCTTCCGAAATCTGCTTCCACATAACAAGCCATAACAGTAGAATGCTTCTGAATAACATCAATTACGGTGGCCGACAAACCTGATACGTTCCGTCACAATCACTTGAATAACTTGATCACGCTGAAAGAACTAATCATTACCAGCAACATACCAATTCGACTATGGCTAACCAATCCCTTTTCTTCTAATTTGTCCTTGATTGCCATGGAAACAACGATAACCCCATTCAACACTTAACACACTCCATCTGCACTCACCCCGAGTGACCCTGAGTTACGAGACCATGCTGTCTCAAATCCCATGAACCATTTCATACCTCCCAATTGCCACATCGCAAGTCAAAACATCATAGAACATTATGTGCCTCTTCTCATAGGTTGCTACCAAGCTTGGTTCTTAACCGTACCTATAGGCTCGAAACCATTAGGTACCACACTTTATCCTTTAAATTTCACTAGGACCGCTATTGAGAGCCACCCGCTCTGAATTGGCCCCAAATATAATCAATTCCATAAATCTTTTAGCACATGGATGCCCTATTGGTGAAGCACCTGGAAGAATCACTTCCCTGGGAACCCGCATCTCTACAAAGCACAAATCCTGAATCCTCCTCCAAGTTTGAACATGGGCCAATAACGATAGCCCACCTTTAATACCTCCTTTGCTTAAATTACCGCTTATGGTCCTTTCTGTTGCTGAAATAGCCCATCGATATGCTAATAGCCCAAAAATCTCACAATTAGTTAACCATGCACCCCAATCATAAGCGTTGGGACTCTCCTGCTTAGCATGAAGACATTAGTTCACAAACCAGGAACTCACCCGTCCTCTTTATCTCTTATTGACATAACCTTGTGCAATCAACTGCCAAAGTTCTCGAAATCTTTCCTTAAAACCCCTTCTTATATTCTGACTCATCAATCATATTTGCACAAACGATCCCTTTACTATATAACCGATAGAATTCTTCGCAAAAGCCTCGCCAACCACGCAACCGCTAACCTGCTCACTTGGGTAACCCACCTATAAAAGCTATCCCTGGCATCTTCCAACGCTGCCGCACGGGGTACAATTATTACGGCATCAATAACACCCCCTGAGCTTGAGTTCACTCTCCAGCTGCACAGGTTCATTTACCCCTCGTGGACATAATTTAATTGTGCGGCAACACCCTTCCAATTTAAAGTTATGATGCATCCTTCTTCATTTAAGCGGCTCCTTTCCGTTATATTAAATCTCCTGCCGCACAAGAATTCCTACTTCAAATTAGATCCGTAGACCCCAATATCCAAGTGTTAATATTCTCAAATTGCTCCAAACCCTCTTTAAGGTACGTGGTCATCCCACTGCAAAGCCCATATGCAACTCCGCCACTCTCCCACTTTGGGAAAACTCGCCTCTTTAATAAATTGCTCGACCTGCGCTTCCTAAACCTGGCCTTTTTGAAGCTTAAAACTCCGCCTGACACTTCCCACATGTCTTTCTCATCTTTTGATGTTCAGTTGCTGCCTTAGTAAAATTTATCTTCATAGCACTTGAATCCACAAATTGCTACTGGCTTTAAACTTTTCTGAAGGTCATCTTCATCGAACCGCCAACATTAGAAATACTGATTCAATCCTGAACCACTACACCTTGCGATATTTGGCGGTTGTACCTCCGATACTATTCCACAATATCTTGCCCCAAAGGTGAATTGTAGAAAATCATAACACCAACAAACTTAGTACGTTCAATTAGGACAACGACATCCCATCATAGAAGAAAACTCTACAACGCTTGAAATTACCAAGCCTCATTACTTCCACCAGCCCACATCTGACCATCCTTAGTTCGATCATCTTTCCCCTCCCGGGAATAAAACACTAAATCTCTTAATTATGCACTGAGTAAACCTCCCTTCAAGTCATTCACTGCCCCGACACGTAGGCAATCATCCTACCATCATATCACTATTGTGCAACATTCTCTCAAAAGCATTATGGCAACTTGTGCCTAACCTCAGAGCTCTCAAAAGTACCGCTGCTGAGCCGAAACAATAGAATATCCTTCCACACGGCAATGATAATAGCTCAAATATCTCCATAGGGAGAAACACCCGCGCCACATTCGTAGTGCTATTAAAATTCTTCAACTCTTGATTCATAACAAGTGGTTCGCGTCGCATAAGATTGAGTAGGAAGAAGACAAAGGCATAAGCCTCACATGAATCAAATCGCACGACAAGGAATCAAGAAGGGAAGTACTCCTAACAGTCCTACAGCCTCCCGAGGATAAGTACAGACGTCTCCATACCGATCCGCGAGACTCTACTAGACTTGCTCATGACTCGAGAGACCCTAGGAACCTAGTACTCTGATACAATGTTATCATGACCCAAAATCCACTAAGGGTCGTGATAGCGTCGGACACTGCTGTCAGGCAAGCCAACCAAATTACTTAATCAAAATCTCGTTTTAATACTTTTGAAATCTAAGATTTTCCTTCAAATTTAGCAATTTTAAAGAATATAATTTCAAATCAAATTTAAATGATAAGCAGTTAATAAAATACTTCAAACCATCCCAGAACCCGGTGTCACAAGTGCATGAGCATCTACTGACAAGAAAATAAAATACAACATCCGTCTGGAATACAGTGGACAGGAAGTAAATATAGTACATTGGAAGGGATTGCTCTAGCTACGGCCGTCTCGAATGATGCAGCTCACCTAGTCCCAGAATCATCCGTGCTGCTACGCCCAGTAGACTACTAGAGTTACATATACATGTGCAACAAAAATGCACAAAAGTGTAGTATGAGTACGTAAACAACGTGTACTCAATGAGTATCCTGCCTAATCTCGAAGAAGTAGAGACGAGATGGTCGACTTCAATACTTGCTAGAGGTCCAATAATAATATACTAAAAGTATGAGAAAATCATGGATTTGTATAGCAGTTCTAACTCACAAGGCGAGAAAATATGTAAACACCTTCAACAAATAATTAAGGATTTTCAAGATTTACTTTTCATTATTTTATCAATTTATATCAAGCCATGAAAGGCAATATCCACATTTAAAATTCTCAAGAAACAATATTATCATGCGCAAATCATGCCGAGGTCGACGGCCCACTCCAACAGAAATGTAAATTATGCACTGCCGAGGGTCGAACGGCCCGAACCATAGATGTATCTATTTAATCTGCCGAGGCGTTCGACCCGTTCCATAAATAAACACATACCCTGCTCGCGAATCATGCATGCTACGCAGGTACACATAAGGATACATGCTCAATCAGTCAATTAAGAACTTATCGGGGAATATTTATCCAAATAAAACTAATTCTCCTTTAACAAATTTTAAGAAATGAAGTTTAATCCTTTTATAAATTCACTTATTAATTCAATTTGATTTAAGCAATTCAAGCTATCAATGAGTTCATAAATAATCCAAGTATAACATGCCTTTGGGTCCTAACTACCCGAATAATAGTGTAATAATAGGTACACATGGACTCTCGTCACCTCGTGCATACGTAAGCCCCACAAATAGGAGCACATAATTAATTATTTCACCTATGGGGACAATTCCCTCTTACAAGTTTAGAAAGGAGACTCACCTCGCTCCGAAGATCCATATATGACATTCCACACCCTTCCGAAGACTCTACTTGATGCACCACACTCCAAAACTAGCCAACGGTTTCGTAAATCCATTAATATATGCTCAAATATTCATTACAATCTAATTTATAGCAATTCCCAGCTCTGATCGAAAAGTTGACCAAAATGCCCTCAGGCCCACGTGCCCGGAATCCAAAATTTTTTGAAGATAAAGATTATCCATGACCTTAGGAACTCAAATAGATAATTTTTACTAAATTCCATACTCAATATTGTGGTTAAATTCGAAGAATAAAATTTCTAGGTTTTCCACAAAAACCTTAATTTTCTACAATTTTCCAATTCTAAATCCGTATTTAAACCTTGTATTTAACTCAAAGCTAGCAAAAATTACTTACCTCATGACAAATGACAAAAATGGCACCTAAAAGCTGCTCCTCATCGACTCCAATGGAAGAAAATTGGGGTTGAAATGAACCCAACCCCGAACTTTTAAAGACCTCACTGCCTCAGCTGTTTCAGCACCTGCGGTCCTAGACCGCTTCTGCGGCTCCATAGGTGCGGTTCAAATGTATTTGTGGTCTTCCCTGGGCCACCCCCTTTTTGCTTCTACGATATCCCCTCTGCAGATGCGGTCCCGCTTCTGCGGAACATCAACCGCATCTGCGGTCCGCTCCAGCTGCCCCTCTTTCTGCTTTTGCAACCCCTCTACTGCAGGTGCAGTCCCTCATCCGCGGCAATATGACCGCATCTGCGGTCCCTTCTCTTCTAGGCCCAAAACTGCTTCTGCGGTTAAAGTGTCGCATCTGCGGTCCAAAAATCGTAGATGAGGTTATGACAGCAACTAGCTGTAACGACCCGGCCGGTCGTTTTTTGGAATTTATGCCCCGATCCCCCAATAACTGCTTCCCCTAAATTCATTTCTGCTATTTTGGTTTGCCGGGACGTTCGGTGTTAGGATTCGGAGTGTTTTGGGACACTTAGTCCCTAAATGAGAGCTTAAGAGTTAAAAAATGGTCCGTATTCAGAACAGTGTGAAGACGACCTCGGAACGGAAATTCGATGGTTCCGTTAGCTCCGTTGGGAGCGTGTTCGGAATGTATTTTGGAGGTTCTTAGCTCATTTAGGCTTGAAATGCCGAAGTTTGAATTTTTGAAGTTTCCGGTCTGATAGTGAGTTTTTGATCCGAGGATCGGATTTGGATTCCGAAAGTTGTTGTAGCTCCCTCGTGTCATTTGGGATGTATGTGCAAAATTTCAGGTCATTCGGACGAGGTTTGGTTAGGATTTTGATCGAAAGCGTGTTTTTTTGGAATTTGAAGTTCTTAGGCTTGAATCTTTGATTTAATTGGATTTCCGGTGTTGTTTTAGAAGTTTTAAGGATTGGTACAAATTTGAATGAGTTATTAGGTGGTGTTGGTGCTTTTGGTTGAGGTCCCGGGGCCTCGGGTTGATTTCAGGTGGTTAACGGGGGAAAATCTCTAAGTTTGCAGCAGCTTGTGTCTTTATTCTTCTAGTATTTTTGCTTCTGCGGTTTTAGGACCGCAAAATCTTATCGCAGAAGCGAGATTTGGTTCCCTCCCCAGGAACCGCAGAAGCAGTTATTTATCTGCAGAAGCGGAGCCGCAGAAGCGAAAAATGGAATGTTAAGTGGAAGCCGCAGAAGCGGCACTTTGACCGCATATGCTGGACCGCAGAAGCGGCCCCTTGTCCGCAGAAGCGGAAATGTCTGGACAGAAATAGAAATTTCGAGGGTTTAATTTCATAAGTTTGGAAATTAATTGAGAGCACGGGTGAAGGCAATTTTTAGTGGGTTTTGAATAGAAAATCGCTGGGTAACGTTTCTTTGATCCCTTTTCATTATATTTCATCATTATATAGCTAAATACATCATTGGAATTCGAATTTAAGATCAAAAACTTGGTAATTGGTGGTAAACGTTCATAGACCAAACTTTGGGATTTTGAGGGGGCATTTGACCTCCGATTTGGGAGATTTTTATATGGTTAGACTCGTGAGAGTACGAGGGTTCTGAAAATGTAAAAATTATTCATTTTCGAGATATTGGCTGGAGGGGCATTTTGGTCATTTTACCTATTTTCGTGCCCTAGATCTAAACTTAATAGTGGAATCAGTTGTTTGCAATATTATTTATGATGTGCAATTAAATTGAATAGATTTGGGCCATTTGGAGTCGGATACTTGTGGCAAAGGCGCGGTTCCTAGTGATATTGAGCCCGTTCGAGGTAAGTGGCTTGTCTAACTTTGTGTGGGGGACCTTTCCCCATAGGATTTGTTCTTGATATTTGAGTGCCTTGTATGCGAGGTGATGAGTGCGTACTTGAGCCGATTGATGAAAATCCGATTTTACTTAAGTTGTTAATATTTAACTTTCTTTCTTATTTGCCTTATCTTACTTGAAGCTTATTACTTGTGCTAGACAAGGAAAGCATGTCTAACTGACATAATTGCAAAATTGCTTAAGTTATTTAATTGTACTACGTGAAGCATGCTAGGCTAGTTCTATCTGCTACTTCATTTTTTTCGTACTTATCGTTTCTGGCTGTGATTGCGCTTTTATTTTGGGACTATGGGACGGTATCCCGGGAGATCCCCCTGCACTTTTATTTTGGGACTACGGGACGGTATCCAAGAGATTCCCCTGCACTTTTATTTTGGGACTACAGGCCGGTATCCCGGGACATCCCCCTGAACTTTTATTATGGGACTACGGGACGGTATCCCGGGAGATCCCCTGCACATAAATGATTGGACTACGGGACGGTATTCCAGGAGATCCTTTGATACTAGTACGAGAGTTGGATTACGGGACGGTATCCCGGGTGATCCATTGGACAGTTGAGGAGAGGGCTATAGGACGGTATCCTGGGAGACCCTCATTGGTATTTGAGATTGAGTTGTGTTTACCCTATGTTTCTGCCTTATCCTGGTAGTTATCATTGTTTCGTTGATTTGCCTTACTACACTGTTGCATTTATTATTTTGTCAGATTTCCACATTGTTAATTATTGCTATTGTTATATTTTTGCCTCAGTAGGGGCCTGACCTTTCTTCGTCACTACCCAACCGAGGTTAGGCTTGGCACTTACTGAGTACCTCTGTGGTGTACTCTTGCCCTTCTTGCGCATGTTTTGCATGTGCAAATCATACAGGTACCTCTACTCAGGCGCACTATCCTTGAGGCGAGGAGACATACGGAGACTTCGAGGTATATCTGCAGCATCCGCAGACCGAAGAGTCTTCTTCCTTATTCTAGTTGTAGAGTTGTTATCCTATCATACTTTTGATGTAGTTATTCTTGAGATTTGAGCACTTATTGGAATTCTATTAGCCTGTGTTTTCCCGTGAGTTTTCGGGTTTTGGAATTTGGTTGTAGACTTCCGCATATTCTTAGAGTTGTACAGGCCGGACGGCCTTATACTAAGTTGTTATTTTTCATATGTTCAATTTTAATTGGTTTTTCCGCAAATATTATATCTTTTCTGCAATACTTGGCTTACCTGGTCGTGGGGACTAGGTGCCATCACGATATGTTCACGATTGGTGAACTAGGGTCGTGACAAGTTGGTATCAGAGGTCTAGGTTCATAGGAGTCATGGGACACAGGCCAGTTTATTAAAGTCTCGCTGATCGGTACGGAGACGTCTGTATTTATCTATGAGAGGCTATGTAACTGTTTAAGAAAGATCTTCAGTTCTTTGAATTCCTTGTCGTGCGATATTTTGACATCAATTCTAAACTTCTGTCTTCTATTCTCTCATAGATGGTGAGGACACGTGCTACACGAGAGGACTAGGCACCCGCGCCCCCAGCTGTCGCCGTCAGAGGCCGGGGCCGGGGCCAGGGCCGGGGTAGAAGTCGAGGACGCGCACGAGGTTCAGCCACAGCACCCGCACGAGCTGCCGCTGAGGTACCGCCAGCAGATCCAGTTGGAGCCCACGCACCTGGTACACCTACCACAGCTACTACTACTCCAGTGCTCTAGGAGACTCTGGCTCGGTTCATGAGCATGAACACTACCTTGGCTCAGGCGGGGTTGCTTCCCCTCACTGCAGCCATATCCCAGGCCGGGGGAGGGGCCCAGACTCCCGCAACCCACACTCCTGAGCAGAGAGTGCCGATAGAGCAGGTCCCAGAGGTTATTCCTATACCGCCTTCAGCACCATCACAGCCTAGGGATGGGTCAGCTATCTCCGAGGACGAGCAGCGTAGGCTAGAGAGGTTCAAGAAAGATGATCCCCCAGTGTTCAGTGGCTTAGAATCAGATGACGCCTTGGGATTCTTGGAGGAGTGTCATTGCATTCTTCGCACTATGGGCATAGTGGAGTCTAGTGGGGTTTCTTTCACTGCCTTTCAGCTTCGGTGAGCCGCCTATGATTGGTGGCGTACTTATGAGTTGGACAGTCCAGTCGAGTCTGCCTCACTGACTTGGACCCAGTTCTCAGACATGTTTATGAGGGAGTTTGTTCCCCAGAGCCTCAGGGATTCATGGCGTGCGGAGTTTGAGCATTTGCGCGAGGGTGCTATGATAGTCTCAGTATATGCCATCCGTTATACCAGGTTGGCTAGACATGCACCGGCTTTGGTTGCCACAGTTCGGGAGAGAGTTCGGAGGTTTATTGAGGGTTTTATTCCGCCCATCCGATCCAGCATGGCTCGAGAGTTAGAAATGGATATTCCTTACCAGCTGGTAGTGAGCATTGCTAGGAGGATTGAGGGTATGCTCGCCAGGGAGCGAGGGGAGAGGGAGGCCAAGAGGTCTCGAGAGTCGGGTCACTACTCTGGTGCCCATACCCCTTCAGCCGGTCGTTATGGTAGGGGTTATTCTGGTCGCCCTGTACATTCAGCCTTGCCAGCAGCCGGTAATACTCCAGCTCCGCCTGCACCTCAGGAGCCTTATTACGCGCCTCCAGTTTCTAACGCGCCTCCTGCGCGGGGTGCTTCCAGAGGTCAGTCCAGCAGACCTAGCTCCAGTCAGACACAGCCACCACGTCCTCCCAGAGCTTTTTTTGAGTGTGGCGATACACGTCACATGGTTAGGGACTGCCCCAGACTTGGTAGGGGTGCATCTTCACAGACTGCTCAGCCACAACGTGCTTCTCAGAGTTCTCAGGCTATGGTTCTAGCTCCCACCGCTGCCCCACCTACCCAGCCAGCTAGGGGCGGAGGCCGGGGAGATAGGGGTCGCCCTCGTGAGCGGGGTCGGGCCAGATATTATTGCATTCCTACTCGTACTGAGGCGGTTGCCTCCGATTCTGTCATCACAGGTATTATTCTGGTTTGTCACAGAGAGGCATCGGTTCTATTCAAACCAGGCTCTACTTATTCATATGTTTCCTCTTATTTTGCTTCGCATTTGGGTGTGCCTCAAGATTCTTTGAGTGCCCCCGTTTATGTTTCTACTCCTGTGGGAGATTCTCTTATTGTGGACTGCGTTTATCGGTCATGTCTGGTTACTATTTGTGGTTTTGAGACCAGGGCAGATCTATTATTACTCGGTATAGTTGACTTCGATATTATTCTGGGCATGGACTGGTTGTCGCCCCATCATGTTATTCTTGATTGTCACGCTAAGACCGTGACGCTGGCTATGCCAGGTGTTCCACGTATTGAGTGGAGTGGTACTTTAGATCATACTCCCAGCAGAGTTATCTCTTTCCTTAAAGCTCAACGTATGGTTGAGAAGGGGTGTGCTGCGTATTTAGCTTATGTGAGATATGTCAGTATTGACACCCCTTCTATTGATTCAGTTCTAATGGTAGGGGATTTCCCCGATGTGTTTCCAGCGGATCTTCCGGGCATGCCGCCTGATAGGGATATCGATTTTGGCATTGATCTGTTGCCGGGAACTCAACCCATTTCTATTTCTCCGTATCGCATGGCTCCTCCTGAGTTGAAGGATCAATTGCAGAAATTGCTGGGTAAGGGTTTTATTCGGCCCAGTGTTTCTCCATGGGGTGCTCCTGTCTTGTTTGTGAATAAAAAGGATGGTTCTATGCGTATGTGCATTGATTATTGCCAGTTGAACAAAGTTACAGTGAAGAACCGATATCCTTTAACTCGTATTGATGATCTGTTTGACCAGCTTCAGGGCGCACATGTGTTTTCCAAGATTGATTTGCGCTCAGGTTATCATCCGTTGAAGATTTGGGAGCCAGATATCCCGAAGACTGCTTTCAGGACTCGGTATGGTCATTACGAGTTCCTTGTTATGTCTTTTGGGCTGACTAACGCCCCGACAGCTTTTATGCATTTGATGCACAGTGTATTCAGGCCATATCTTGACTCATTCATGATTGTTTTTATTGATGATATTCTGGCATATTCCCGGAGCCGGGAAGATCATGAGCAGCACCTGAGGACAGTGCTTCAGACACTGAGAGAGAAGAAATTATATGCAAAGTTCTCAAAATGTGAGTTCCGGCTAAGTTCTGCGGCATTTCTAGGCCACGTAGTATCGAGTGAGGGCATTCGAGTGGATCTGAGGAAGGTGGAGGCCGTGCAGGGTTGGCCCAGGCCCTCCTCAGCTATAGAGATTTGCAGTTTCCTTGGCTTGGCAGGTTATTACCGCCGCTTTGTGGGGGGTTTTCATCGATTGCGGCCCCTATGACTAGATTGACTCAGAAGGGTGACCCATTTCAATGGACAGAGGAGTGTGAGGCGAGCTTCCAAAAGCTCAAGACAGCTTTGACTTCATCCCCAATCTTGATGCTTCCTACCGGTTCGGGGTCCTATACAGTTTATTGTGATGCCTCACGGGTTGGACTTGGAGCGGTGTTGATGAAAGATGGTAGGGTGATTGCCTACGCGTCCAGATAGTTGAAGGTACATGAAAAGAACTACCCTGTCCACGATCTTGAGTTAGCTGCTATTGTTTATGCCTTGAAGATTTGGTGTCATTATTTGTACGGGGTGCCTTGTGAGATCTATACTGACCATCGGAGTTTGCAGTACTTGCTTAAGAAGAAGGACCTGAATATGCGTCAGAGGAGATGGTTAGAGTTGTTAAAGGATTATGATATTACTATTCTTTATCACCCGGGTAAGGCCAATGTAGTAGCCGATGCCTTGAGTCGCCGGGCGGAGAGTTTGGGGAGTTTGGAATATTTACCAGCCTCAGAGAGACCTATGGCAATGGATGTTCAGGCCTTAGCTAGCCAGTTCGTGAGATTGGACCTTTCGGAGCCCAGTCGGGTTCTAGCCTGTGTGGTTTCTCGGTCTTCCCTATTTGATTGTATCAGGGAGCGGCAGTATGACGACCCTCACTTGCTTGTTCTTCAGGACAGAGTTCGGCGTGGTGATGCCAGGGATGTGACCATCGGGGATGATGGGGAATTGAGGATGCAGGGCCGGATTTGTGTGCCCAATGTCGATGATCTTCGAGAGTTGACTCTAGCAGAGGCCCATAGCTCGCGGTATTCCATCCATCTGGGTGCCGCGAAGATGTATCAGGACTTGAGGCAGCACTACTGGTGGAGGCGGATAAAGAAGGATATAGTTGACTATGTGTTTAGATACCTCAACTGCCAGCAGGTGAAGTATGAGCACCAGCGTCCGGGTGGGTTGCTTCAGCAGATTGAGATCCCAGAGTGGAAGTGGGAGCGTATCACCATGGACTTCGTATCTGGACTCCCACGGACCGTGAAGAAGTTTGATTCTATTTGGGTCATTGTGGACCGGCTGACCAAGTCCGCTCATTTCATACCTGTGTGTACCACTTATTCGTCGGAGCGGTTGGCAGAGATTTATATCAGGGAGATCGTCCGTTTTCATGGTATTTCAGTTTCTATCATCTCAGACAGAGGTACTCAGTTTACATCGCGGTTCTGGAGAGCCGTGCAGTATGAGTTAGGCACTTGGGTGGAGTTGAGCACGACATTTCACCCCCAGACGGACCGACAGTCCGAGCGCACTATTTAGATTCTGGAGGATATGCACCGTGTGTGCGTGATTGAATTTGGAGGGTCATGGGATCATTTCCTACCACTGGCGGAGTTTGCTTATAACAACAGTTATCAGTCCAGCATTCAGATGGCGCCGTATGAGGCCTTATATGGTAGGAGGTGTAGATCTCTGGTGGGTTGGTTTGAGCTGGGTGAGGCCAGGCTATTGGGCACAGAGATGGTTCAGGATGCAATGGAGAAGGTTAAGGTGATTCAGGATAGACTCCGTGCAGCCCAATCCAGACAGAAGAGTTACGCGGACAAGAAGGTTCGTGATGTTGCATA
>MU681549.1:1848-17277 GCA_026770625.1 Nicotiana glauca
AATTGGCCCTACGTGGCTTTATATGAACTGATGAAATAATAAAGAATAAACCTTAGAAGCCCTTGATTTATTATTGGAGGTGTTTACCTGGTTTCTGGCTTCACAACTTGAACTTTTATATAAATCCATGATCTCCCTCGCACTTATAGAATATTGCTAATTGACCTCTAGTGAGTGTCAGAATTGGCCATCTCGTCTCTACCCCTTCGGGATTAGGCGGGATACTCACTGAGTATACGTTGATTACGTACTTATACTACACTTCTGTGCATTTTTGTTGCACAGGTACTTGATGCATTAGCAGCCTACTGGGCGCATAAACACGGACGATTCGGGGACTAGGTGAGTTGCAGTATGCAAGGCGACCCGTAGCTCTTAAAAGTCCTTTCTAGTATCTGTATTTCTTTTCTGTCCATTGTATTCCGGACCGATGCTGTGTTGTATTTTTTTGTCTTTATCAGTAGTTGCTCATGCACTTGTGACACCGGGTTTCTGGGATATTTTCGGTAAATCTTTGTACCAATTGGTTTTATTTAAGTTTGAATTCAGGAAAATGATCTTATTATATATGAAACAGAAGGAAAAATCTTAGATTTTTAAAGGTATTAAAAGAGGGAATTAATTGGTAATCTAATTGGATGGCCTGACAGCGATGTCCGGCGCCACCACGACCCTTAGTGGATTTTGGGTCGTGACAGTTTGTGTGGAATAAAAAACTAAAAAAGTGGGAAAAGAGAAGAAATTCTGCATTTTCAATCGGGAGAATATTCTTTGTACCCCCTGGAAGTGGAGAGCAATATTACCTTCGAATGTTGTTGAATGTCATTAAAGGACCTAAGTGTTATGAGGATTTATGCAGAATCAACAATCAAGACCATTTAAATTTTAGAGATGCATGTTATGCACTTGGTTTATTAGATGATGACAAAGAGTATGTAGATGCCATAAAGGAGGCAAGTCATTGGGGAATGCCATCATATCTAAGGCAATTATTGATATGTTACTATTATCCAATTCAATGTCACGACCAGAATGTGTTTGGGAGAACATGGATTTTATTATCAGATGATATTTTACATGAAGAAAAAAGAATATTGGATAATCCAGGTATACAATTCGACTTTCTTCTTAACATTTTAATAGTATAAAATTTTTAAAATATTTTTACATTTTTTTTCATGCAAAATTAAATGTTACTCTATTATACGATTTACATTTACGCTTGCAACTTATGAGTTATTAATTATTAATATATTTTGATGGAAACATAATCTAGGTATCCTTCCAATGAAGTAAATTAACATTAATTTGCTTTTACTATTTCTAAGAAATCATTTTGCTCTTATCTTTATATGACTTATGCCAACTATGTATTTTTATGATTAATTAATTAATTATATAATTTTGTTTTTTTAGAGGCTGACATATCAAACGATGAACTAAAGAATCGTTGTCTACAAAAGTTGGAAAATTTGTTGAAAGGTTGCGAAAAAATATTATACGATTTTCCAACAATACCACGACCGGTTTTCAATGAAGAAGAACTTGACAACACCAATAGACTAATATGTGAAGAACTGCGTTATAATAGGTGCTCTTTGTCTAAGGAACATGAACAATTATTGGTTAAATTGACAAGTGAGCAAAAGTTAGTCTATGACAGAATTATTAAATCAGTTAATGAGGATAAAGGTGGATTTTTCTTTTTATATGGTCATGGAGGAACCGGGAAGACATTTATTTGGAGGACTTTGTCATCTGCCATCAGATGTAAAGGAGATATTATTTTAACAGTTGCATCAAGCGGAATTGCTTCTCTTTTGTTACCAGGAGGTCGGACAGCTCATTCTAGATTTGCAATCCCACTCAATGCAACTGAAGATTCAACATGTAATATCAAACAAGGTACTCCTTTATCAAAATTAATTGTGAAGACAAAGCTAATTATTTGAGATGAAGCGCCAATGATGCATAGATATTGTTTTGAAGCTCTAGACAGAACTCTTAGAGATATTCTTAGATTTCAACATCCATCCAATTTAGATCGTCCATTTGGAGGAAAAACTGTTGTTCTTGGTGGTGACTTTAGACAAATACTTCCAGTCATTCCTAAAGGTACTAGACAAGATATTGTTAATGCTACCCTTAATTCTTCATATTTGTGGAATCACTGTGAAGTGTTAAAGCTAACAAAAAATATGAGGTTGGAAGGAAATCAGGTAGATTCACAGTTGAATGAGCTAAGACAATTTTCTGTTTGGATTTTAGCAATAGGTGATGGTATGATTGGAAATTCTGTTGATGGTATCAATAAAGTTCACATCCCTGATGATCTTATCATCAATAATTATGACGATCCAATTTCTGCGATTGTGGAAAGTACATATCCGGATATTTTAAGTCATTGCAGTGATATAACATATCTGCAACAAAGAGGAATTCTTGCTCCCACTCTTGACATGGTTGAATCAATCAATGAATACATGGTTTCGGTAAACAATAGTCAACCAAAAAATTTTTTTAGTTCTGATACAATTTGCATGTCAGACGATGCTTTTACATGTTTGGAACACGTACATACACCTGAATTTCTAAACACTATTAAGTGTTCTGGAATTCTAAATCATGTTATCACTTTGAAGGTTGGTGTCCCAGTGATGTTATTGAGAAATATAGATCCATCTTCAAGGCTATGTAATGGAACAAAATTAATCATCACTAGACTGGAAAATCGGGTTATTGAAGCAAAAATTTTATCGGCAAATATGGATGGACAAAAGGTCTTCATTCCGAGAATGTCATTAACTCTATCTGATGCAAGAATACCTTTTAAGTTCCAACGAAGTCAATTTCCAATAGTTGTATCGTTTGCAATGACGATAAACAAAAGTCAAGGACAATCTTTATCGCATGTTGGGTTATATTTGAAAAAACTCGATCTTCACACATGGCCAGCTTTACGTTGCTCTATCACGGGTTACAAAAAGAAAGGTATTAAAGATTTTGATTTATGACGATGATGGATAAATATCAAATGAAGCGATAAATGTGGTTTACAAAGAGGTTTTCCGTAATTTACTTGGAGAATAAAAGGATACATGAATACATTTTGCAAAATTTTGGTTCTGATGCTTCTGTCTTTGCTAAACCATATTGTAAATAAACTTCACAAATAATAGTTGAAGACTTCATTAGGTATGCTTAACTGCGATCATTTGTTTTTTTTTAATTGTATATTAGTTTTAAAGCAAATTGATTATATTACTGCTAACAACATGTTCGTGTTCGTAGTTGCTGCCGTCAAAGTTATTAATAGTCGATCATATGCCGGAAACATACTTGCAATTCAAGCATGTCATTTATCTACCTCGACTATGCATCTGACTTCAATTTAAACATAAGTTTCTGCCTCTCATTTTAAAATCTTATTATTAATTAGTTGTGATTTCCGAAATTAGCAGCTTTCATTTCTCTGTCCTTTGGATGATACAACATTGTATTCTCCACAGAAAGTATTTCAGCAATTCTTATTATCTAAGAAGAGAAATTGTAATTGTAACAGCCAACAATCATCTTGCACAGCATGGGATTCATACAAAACTCATCCGTTTGTGCACCAAATTTACTTAACTTACCAAACACATTCAGGGAACCAAGCACAAATAACAAATCCAGGCCTTTAAGTACACCTTCTCTTACTGTACTCTACATGAAGTAAAAGTGCATCAAGTTTTTAATCCCTTCAGTAAGACCACGACATTTGCTAATTTTTTCATTTTTATTTCTGTAACTTTATTATCTTCCAAATTGTTCATGTACCTATGTGCAGTGTATAACAGGAAGCACTTTCCATGCGCTTTTTTTACTGATCTACTAGAACGTTGGTTTGCAGACGCCGTGGATATGTGAGCGACCATCAATGACTCGGTTCCTTTCTGAGGTTTGTAACACTCAATCTTAACTTTATAAAATTTATCGTAGTAACCTGACTTTAGAGTGCATAAACTTCATATTATGCAAAACACATGAGTTTTAGACTTTTTTGGTACGTATACATATTATGACTATGATGCTTTGGCTTCAACTTCATTCAGATTTAGTAGTACCACCTTCAAATTTGACATTATTTTCCCTGATTGGTCTTTTTGGGGTTGGTAAACATTCTTATTTTTTCAAGTTCAAAGCCAATGTCATGTTGAAATATTAGGTAGAAATTTTTGTTACTATATTACAAATGGTTCTTTATTATGGTACTACTGCAGGTAGAACTAAACATAAAGGCATGGGATATCTTCACAAAATATTTGCAGCAAAGCAATGAGATAATTAAGTGGACAGAAATGGAGCCTTATGCTTATTGGAAAGGGAATGCATTATTATGCCAATCAAGACGTGAAGTGCAATGTCTCTAACAATCACGACTGGAACGCGCGAATTTATGACATGGTAAGTCTCATCCTTCCGTTTCTTCACACTTAGGTGCTGTGGAATCCTCTTGATAGATGCAAGCAGTAGGTTTAGAATAAAAGGGTTGCCCCGTACACAAACCTGTCGCTAAGTGCAAGTCCAGGGAAAGGTCAGAGTATATTGCGTTTGTTGTACACAGTCTTACCCTGCATTTCAGCAAGAAGTTGTTTCCATATAGACTTGTGTTACCTCGCAAACTTTAGGCCAGACTATATTGCGTCTATTGTACAGTCTTAACCTGCATTTCAGCAACAAGTTGTTTCCATTGAGACAAATCTTACTTCGCAAACTTTAGGTTCACAATGCTGAAAATTTAAACATCATTTCATAATTTGCAATTTTTGATATGTTGATATTAGCCCTTTCATCAATGGGCCCGTGAACGCAATCAAGGTTATAAAACTTCAGATTTAGCTACACAGTGCACTCATAGGTATGCATTCAATCTCAGAATACCGTCTTTTTCTCTGAATCTTTCTTATATTCTATCCTGTCAACTATTCTTTAATCATTTATGTTGGACCAATTTTTTCTTCGAATTCAAATGACACAGATACAAGATTTATGTTGAAGGGGTTGCATGGTCAGTGAGTGAAAAGTACATTATACCCTGTGATTTGTATATCTGCTCATAAATCCCCACTACTATGATTTCTTCACAATGAGTTTGCTGGCAACAATACATTACTGGCCAATAAATCAGAATGACAATGCAACTCCATCAAGTTTGCAGTAGACTGAGGCAATAAAAATGCAGAAAAGGTCACATTCTATGTATATGACAGTGCTAATTAATCTTCTGTTACCTTAATCGTTTTAGAAATTTAATGTTTGAGCGCAACAACTGTCGACAGGCTGAACAAATTGGAAAATCATGGACCAAATTTGTACATGAGGAGCTACATATGAAGTACGTTTCATATTATAATATACAAGCAGCAGCATAACGTATTGACAAACAATTTAGTGTAGCAGTGTACAAACTTCAGGAAAAAAACAATACACTAGTAGTTCCAATTGGTATCCAGCATCAGTTAATAAAACCAATGTCAGTCAGAGCCAACAATCATGTTGGACAGAACTGTATTTCATTTTCATGATTGAACTGAACCTCATTTTTTTTTTAAAATTGCTAGGTCGCTAATGCAAATAATTTGTTGATCGATATTGCAAACACATCAGGCAACATAGGTATATCTATTGCCGCAACAGTGCTCGAAGAATACTTGAATGCACACTTCTATGGAACTAAGATCAAGAGACTATTTAAATACCCTCTGTCATTTGGATGATAAAAACTGTACCTCATTTGTATCTTTTTAAATTTGTAGGGCGCTAATGAAGATAACGAGTTTATCGATATTGCAAACACATCAGCCAAGTGGTTGTATGACAGGTCCAACCCTTTTATATTTTGGTCATTTGATATTCTTATAGTATTGTTCCAGGTTTGTGTTTGTTTTACACGTTTACTGACCGGATCTCAGTAACATTACTATGTTTCTTACCTATTTGACCACTTAACTGATTGCAAGAAAGATTATTTTCAGACATATAATCAACAATGCTACTTTCGTAAGAATTTTAGATGAATACAACCTTTGCTGAAACATCATACTACTTTTACCAATGAATGTCTTTCAGCTGCAACCATATAAGCAATTTATAACTAAGGTTGATGTGAACTACACTAATTTATTTGGTACATACAGCTTTTACCTCAAGTGTGTTTAATAGCACAACATTTGCAAGGTAAATCGTTTGTATTTCTTAAACTCTATTATCTTCCTAATCGTTCATGTATATATTCGGAGTCTATAATGTGAATCACTTTGTAGGAGCTTGTCGTGCTGCTTGCCCCTCACGTTCGTTGGCACACGCCTTCTACATGGGACCGACCACCAAACACTCACTTCCTGTCAAGGTTTGTAATACTTGATCTTAACATTATAAAAATTAATCACTTTAAGATTATAAAATTTTAAAGATTAACAATATTGCAAGAATTCTCCAAGCTTACACTCGAATATTTACTTTTTTGAAGCCTTTATAATTTATGATGTATGTCCTTCACTTTTTTATGGGATTGTTGTCAGTTGTAATATTTAAACCATTATAGATGACAATATAGCACTTCATGTGGTTTGAACAATTGAACGCAAAGTGTGTAAGGATAAAAACTTGCAGATTAGTCACCATAATTACAAAGTTGGTCAATTTACAATTTCTGAGAGAAGTTGTGGAATGATGTACTCTGATGTTTGCCTTTTCTTGAGATCACTTTTTTATTTCCTGTAGTTCCATTATTATGAGATGACATTATTAAACTATTGTTTGCGTCTGAGCTCAACAACCAGAAAATACAATCCTTCTAGACAGACTCTCACCCTACATGTTCAACCTCGGTCAAAAGAGAGGCCAACTGTTCTTCACTACAAGAAGAGTCTCAATGAATATACTAATGGGAGTACAAATGAGTTAACCGTACAGAGGCATCAGTTGTTGCAGTATATTTGAAGTGAAAGTTCATCAAATCTTAACTCACAATACTATTGAGTAATAGCAGAACATTTCCCCGGTAAATCATTTGTATTTCTGGAAACCTGTCATCTTCCTAATATTTCATGTATCTATGCGGAGTCTATAACCTAAATTAATTTGCAGGATCTGGTCGTCCTGCTAGACCACCACGTTCATTGGCACACGTCTTCTACATGGTAGCGACCACCAAAAATTCAGTTCCTGTCCCCTACAGTTTTACAAGAAGATTTGAATGCACTGATTTCTGGAAATAATATCAAAGGAATGTATATAAAGAAGAAAACAGCATTTGATCTTTGCATATGTAATATTTAGCGATAAAAATCATGCTGTTATAACATATTTTAGTAGTTTATTAGTTATGAACAATATATTTGTACCATTTCATGTTTTTCCTTCTACCAAACTTTGCGATTCATTTTGTATTTACTTCGACACCAATACATAATCAATTGTATTGAAAAAAATTGTCGAATACAAACATATGACACTACCATTTCCATCTGTTTGTTTCGCTACTCAATAGGTCGTTATGTATTATAAGTATACGCTATGACAAGTTTGTTGCAAAGTCAGTAATTACTTTTTCTTTAGTTAGGCGTCATTCTGATAATAGTTAAACTGATCCGATTTATATACGTTATTGTCACGACCCTAGTTCACCAATCGTGAACACGTCATGACGGCACCTAGCTTTCACGACTAGGTAAGCCTAACACAAATTGCGGAAGTAACAACATTTACGAAATTTTAATCAAAAGCTAAATAACATGATTAATGAATACAGTTGCCGCTTGGCACATACACTTCAACACTTTAAAATTCTGAAACTATCCCAAAGACCCGGAAACCCACGGGCAACACAGACTAAAAGTGAAACATAATAATGCTCTAACCATCCAGAAATGTCTAAAACAAGGAATAACAGAATGTCATCTAGCTAACTATAGGGTAGAGAGAGAAGGAGACTCTCCGATCTGTGGACGTGGCAGATATACCTCAAGTCTCCGAAAATGCTCCTGCAGCTACTGAAAGTGTGCCTGCGTAGAGGTACCTGGATCTGCACATGAAAAATATGCACAGAAGAGGCATGAGTACACCACAGCGGTACTCAGTAAGTGCCAAGCCTAACCTCGGTTGGGTAGTGATGAGGAAAGGTCAAGGCCCTACTGAGGCAGAAATAATAAAATAGCAAAATATAACAATATGGTAAGACAGTTCAATGGGATATAATACTGCAAAACAGACAGAAATATAGAGTAAATACAGCTAAAGTACAAGAATACCGGCGAGGGTCTCCCAGGATACCGTCCTGTAGCCCTTTTTTTTAACTGTCCAATGGATCTCCCGGGATACCGTCCCGTAGTCCAATCCTCATATCAACAACAAGGACCTCCCGGGATTCCGTCCCGTAGTCCCAAAATAAAAGTGCATGGAGATCTTCCGGAATACCGTTCCGTAGTCCCAAAATAAAAGTGCAGGGGGATCTCTCGGAATATCGTTCCGTAGTCCCAAAATAAAAGTGCAGGGGGATCTCCAGGAATATCGTTCCGTAGTCCCAAAGTAAAAGTGCAGGGGGATCTCCCGGGAATCAAACCCGTAGTCCCAAAATAAAAGTACAGGGGGATCTCCCGGAATATTGTTCCGTAATCCCAAAGTAAAAGTGCAGGGGGATCTCCCAGGAATCAAACCCGTAGTCTATGTAAATGCGCAACCAACATCAGAGATATTATTCAGTAATTTAAGTACAACAATACAAGGCAACAATTGATACTAGCCTAACATGCTTCACATAACCACAGTTAAGGCAACTTAAGCAAATAGGACAACTTGGATTTAATTAAACATACTCTTCTACGCTAACACGGCTATAATAGCAAGTAAGGCAAGACAATTATGAAAGAAAATCCAAATCAAATATTTAAGTAAAATTTCGGGTTTTCAACAATTAGCTCAAGTACGCGCTCGTCACCTCACGCACAAGGCATTCAATTATCAAATATCACATCCTAAGGGACAAGGTCCTCAACACAAGGTTAGACAAGCCACTTACCTTGACCAAGTGCAAGTCAACCTGAAATCACGCTCTTGCCACGAGTATCCGACTCCAAATGGCTCAAATCTATTCAATTAAATTGCATATTGTAAATAATAATTCAAGTAATTTATTCTACAATTAAATTCTAAGCTAATACGTGAAATTATGTAAAATGACCAAAATACCCCTCGGATTCCGACAGTGCTGACCGCACAAAAATGACCGCGGTCCGCGCCCAGGAAGTGCGGTCCGTACAAAAATGGCCGCGGCCGCGCAGCTTTTGCTCTGCAGTGACAGGATTTAGTATTTTTAGCCATAACTTTCGATACAGATGTCCAAATTACGATTTCTTTAGCTTTATGGAAACGAGACACGAAGGGCTACAACTTTTGTTTTTGAATCACCTCCAAATTCCTTGTAGATCAAAAGATATAAGCTTCTGAAGTAGGACCAGCGATCTGCAGGTCTTCATGACCGCGGCCGCGGTCACTTTTACGCGGCCAGCACCAGGCCAGCGCGCCCAGCGCAAAAAGGACCGCGCTCCGCGCCAAAACTGCTGCCCCCCTCCATTTTATAAGTTTCGGGATGTCCGTACTCGCTCAAAACTCATCCGAAACACACCCGAGGCCCCCGGGACCTCAACCAAAAGCACCAACGCATCCTAAAACATTATACAAACTTGTTCCAATCATCAAAACAGCTCGACTAACACTAAAATCATCGAATTACATCAAATTCAAGCCTAAGTTCCTTTAAAACTTCCAAAATACACTTTCGATCAAAAACCCAACCAAACGACATCCGAATGACCTGAAAATTTGCAGACATAACCAAAATCACCTAACGAAGCTACTGCAACTCTCGGAATTCCGTTCCGACCTTTGAATCAAAATTTCACCTATCAACCGAAATTCGCCAAAATACTAACTTTTGGCATTTCTAGCCTAAATGAGATACAGACTTCCAAAATACATTCCGAACATGCTCCCAACCCCGAAATCACCTAACGGAGCTAACGGAACCATCGGATTTCCATTTCAAGGTTGTCTTCACACTGCTCCAAATACTGACCATTTTTCAACTATTAAGCTCTCATTTAGGGGCTAAGTGTCCCAAAATACTCCGAATCCTAATACCGAACGTCCCGGCAAACCAAAATAGCAGAAAGGAACTTAGGGGAAATAGTTAATAGGGGATCGGAGCGTAAATTCTAAAAACGATCGGCCGGGTCGTTACATCCTCCCACACTTAAACATTCGTTCGTCCTCGAATTAGCATAAAGAATATACCTGAAGTAGTGAAAAGATGAGGGTATAGGCTGCGCATATCCCGCTCGGTCTCCCAAGTCGCCTCCTCGGCCGACTGACCCGACCATTGAACCTTTACTGAAACAATGCTATTTGACCTCAACTTTCTGATCTGTCTATCCAATATAGCCACTGGCTCCTCAACATAAGATAAATCCTTGTCCAACTGAACTGAGCTGAAATCCAACACGTGCGAAGGGTCGCCGTAATACCTCCGGAGCATCGAAACCTGAAATATCGGATGAACTCCTGCCAAGATGGGAGGTAGGCTAAGGTCATAAGCAACTTTTCCAACATGCTTCAATACCTCAAAAGGGTAAATAAACCTCAGACTCAATTTCCCTTTCTTCCCAATTCTCATGACGCCCTTCATAGGCGAGACCCGAAGCAGAACCCGCTCGCCAACCATATATGCCACATCACGAACCTTCTTGTCCGCGTAACTCTTCTGTCTGGACTGGGCTGTACGGAGTCTGTCCTGAATCACTTTAACTTTCTCCATCTCACCCTGAACCATCTCTGTGCCCAATAATCTAGCCTCGCCCGGCTCAAACCAACCCACCGGAGATCTACATCTCCTACCATATAAGGCCTCATACGGCGCCATCTGGATGTTGGACTGATAGTTGTTGTTATAAGCAAACTCCGGTGATCAATATAAATCTCACAAGGCACACCGTACAAATAATGACACCAGATTCTCAAGGCATGAACAATAGCAGCTAACTCAAGGTCGTGGACAAGGTAATTCTTTTCATGTATCTTCAACGGTCTGAACGCGTAGGCAATCCCCCTACCGTCCTGCATCAACACCGCTCCAAGGCTAACCCGTGAAGCATCAAAATATACTGTATAAGACCCCGAACCAGTAGGCAATATCAAGATTGGGGCCGTGGTCAAAGCTGTCTTGAGCTTTTGAAAGCTCGGCTCACACTCCTCTGTCCACTGAAATGGAGCACCCTTCTAGGTCAATCTAGTCATAAAGGTTGCAATCGATGAAAACCCCTCCGCAAAATGACGGTAGTAACCCGCCAAGCCAAGGAAACTGCGAATCTCTGTAGCTGAGGAGGGTCTAGGCCAACTCTACGCTGCCTCTACGTTCTTCGGATCCACATGAATACCCTCACTTGATACCACGTGACCTAAGAATGCCACGGAATTCAACAAGAACTTACATTTTGAAAACTTTGCATATATTTTCTTTTCTTTCAGAGTCTGAAGCACTGTCCTCAGGTGCTGCTCATGATTTTCCCGACTCCGGGAATACACCAAAATTTCATCAATAAAGACAATAACAAAGAGTAAAGATATTGCCGAAATACTCTGTGCATCAAACGCACAAAAACTGCTGGGGCATTGGTCAGCCCAAATGACATACATGGAACTCGTAATGATCATATTGAGTTCTGAAAGCAATCTTCGGGATAGCTGGCTCCCGAACCTTCAACGGATGGTAACCTGAGCATAAGTCAATCTTAGAAAATACCCGTGCGCCCTGAAGCTAGTCAAATAGATCATCAGTACGAGGCAAAGGATAGTGGTTATTCACTATAGCCTTGTTCAACTGGCGATAATCAATACACATACGCATGGAACCATCCTTATTTTTAACAAACAAGATAGGAGCACCCCCAAGGTGATATACAAGGCCGAATAAAACCCTTCTCAAGAAAATTCCTATAATTGATCCTTCAATTTAACTGAAGGTTTCACCTCATCCTTAGTCCATAACCTTAGGAAAATACCCAAACTTCAACATTTAACATTCATTATAGGGCCTGAATTCCACATTGTCACACTGCATTAGTCTCATTTCAACATACTTCAACTTTTAATAGCGCTTAATTACTTCGAAATTATTTTCTCCAAGATGTTACATTCTCCCACACTTAGGGTCATTCGTCCTCAAAGGCACAACGTAACTTACCTCTTTCGCCGCACATCTTAATGTCTCAAATTTTTCTAACTCCCAAATTTTTCAGAAATTTCGGCAGAGCCTCCTCTGTAATTGGCCTATCCGCCTGCCAGAGTAACACCAAAACAACTCCTAACAATACATCCACAGCCCAATGAAACACCACAATGTATATATCAATAATAATAATCTCATCATTATAAGCATCGCATTATCATGCTGATATCTGGACATAAAACACATCATCTGTATGCTAATAACCATGTCTCTGGCCATAATAGTTGTTCATAAATCACAATATATAATAAACCCTCATGCCGATAGGGCATATAATTGACAATTGAAATCAATTATCCTGAAATTGCATCAAAACCCACTGTAGTAAGTAATAGAAAGTCAATTTTAGCCTCATAAATATTTTTAGCGACCAACACATAATGATAGGGATAGCTATCTCTATATAATAGCCCAACGTGAGTATTCACATAAGTAGATCTCAGGATTACGAAGCTCACTCATGAGTGAAGCATATTAAGATGACTCGCCTCAATTTTCAAAACCAATCAAGTCAAGGAAAGATATCCCTTTTATAACAATCAAAATTGTACATGTAATGACACCATCTGGTGTAGTGGACTCAGCCACACTATAGCAATTATATCAATGGGTCGGGCGTCCACCTCTTAAGCGATATCTACCCGTTCGTTCTCCATATCTAACTTGTAGCGTACATAGATTAGTAACTATAATGGAGTGTGTTGATTGTGCATTCTGATGAAATAGATTTCTCCCAAGTTTGGGACAACTTCTCATGATGTTTCTACTATCACCACATTCATAACAACTCATCCGCAGTTCGGCTACTCATACTGAGTCTGTGCCAGATAACTAGAATAACCATTTAAGGAATCCCATGCTAGTGGTGCATTAAAAGATGATTATCCTATGAGAGTGCCCTGATTAACTGGGGCACCACGAGTATTTTGAAATTGTTTCCATTTCCCTGCTGATACTGAAATGTAGAATTATTATGGACATAGAAATATCGAAAGTCCCAACATCATCCCATACAAATCTCAGGTCTTACTCATATACAAGTTTTAGAGAACTTTTGAATACCACATAAATACATCTCAGGCCAAATCTGATATGACACATGACCGACAATTTGATCGTTGATAGTGAACTCCTTTCACTTGGCGCAAAGCCATAAGATACATCCTGATAATCCACGATACTAACCTTTATCGCTCATACGTCACCATCATAACACAACTCAAGCCATTCGTTGGGCACATGTCATTCTTATGACAGTTAAACTCACTTCCTCCAGTATCTCGGTTGCTAGTTGTACCCTTCGCTAAATAGACATCTCATACGAACCATATAGTCTTTATTACCACCAACTATCTTTAGATCTACATCCACCTCGTGACTCTACCATTTCTGCGACGATTAGGCAGTTAAGTAAACCTTCTCAAGACCGTACTTATCAACCGAATGTCAGAACGTAGTGCACCCCCATGTGCATAATTGAATGGATCTCTCAATACTTTTGCATTATCGATATGGATGACACGCGGTAATAATGGTTGAGTAAATTCTTGGCTCCCTTATAATCCCTCTGCAGCATCACGAACCGTCGGCGCATACTTGGTACCAAGTGCGCAATTTCAATATACGAGTGGATGCAAAAGAACATATGATATAGGGTCCAACTGAATAAATGACGAACGATAAGGAATGAAATGAAGTGGAATTTTCCTAACGGTTACATAGCCTCTCGTAGATAAGTACAGACGTCTCCGTACCGATCAGCGAGACTCTAATAAACCGGCCTGTGTCCCGTGACTCCTATGAACCTAGAGCTCTAATACCAACTTGTCACGACCCTAGTTCACCAATCGTGAACACGTCATGATGGCACCTAGCCTTCACGACTAGGTAAGCCTACACAAATTGCGGAAGTAACAATATTTACGAAATTTTACTCAAAAGCTAAATAACATGAGTAATGTATACAGTTGTCGCTTGGCACATACACTTCAACACTTTAAAATTCTGAAACTATCCCAAAGACCCGGAAACCCACGGGCAACACAGACTAAAAGTGAAACATAATACTGCTCTAACCATCAAGAAATGTCTAAAACAAGGAATAACAGAATGTCATCTAGCTAACTATAGGGTAGAGTGAGAAGGAGACTCTCCGGTCTGTGGACGTGGCAGATATACCTCAAGTCTCCGAAAATGCTCCTGCAGCTACTGAAAGTGCACCTGCGTAGAGGTACCTGGATCTGCACATGAAAAACATGCACAGAAGAGGCGTGAGTACACCACAGCGGTACTCAGTAAGTGCCAAGCCTAACCTCGGTTGGGTAGTGACGAGGAAAGGTCAAGGCCCTACTGAGGCAGAAATAATAAAATAGCAAAATATAACAATATGGTAAGATAGTTCAATGGGATATAATACTGCAAGACAGACAGAAATACAGCTAAAGTACCAGAATACCGGCGAGGGTCTCCCAGGATACCGTCCTGTAGCCCTTTTTTTTAACTGTCCAATGGATCTCCCGGGATAGCATCCCGTAGTCCAATCCTCATATCAACCACAAGGACCTCCCGGGATTCCGTCCCGTAGTCCCAAAATAAAAGTGCAAGGGGATCTCCCGGAATATCGTTCCGTAGTCCCAAAATAAAAGTGCAGGGGGATCTCTCGGAATATCGTTCGTAGTCCCAAAATAAAAGTGCAGGAGGATCTCCCGGAATATCATTTCGTAGTCCTAAAGTAAAAGTGCAAGTGGATCTCCCGGGAATCAAACCCGTAGTCCCAAAGTAAAAGTACAGGGGGATCTCCCGGAATATCGTTCCGTAGTCCCAAAGTAAAAGTGCAGGGGGATCTCCCGGGAATCAAACCCGCAGTCCCATGTAAATGCGCAACCAACATCAGAGATATTATTCAGTAATTTAAGTACAACAATACAAGGCAACAATTGATACTAGCCTAACATGCTTCACGTAACCACAGTTAAGGCAACTTAAACAAATAGGACAACTTGGATTTAATTAAACATACTCTTCTATGCTAGCACGACTATAATAGCAAGTAAGGCAAGACAATTATGAAAGAAAATCCAAATCAAATATTTAAGTAAAATTTC
>MU681549.1:27440-40939 GCA_026770625.1 Nicotiana glauca
AAAAAAAAAGAAAAAAAATTAACTATAATAAAAAACGGAAAAAGAAGAAGAAAAACTACCCATTCATGCCGTTGAGTAGTTTCAAGTTGGAGTTTTAAAATAAAAAAATAAAAATAAAAATTAAAAATTACCATTTCAAATTGGGGAGTAGTTTCAAGTTGGAGTTTATATTTGATATAATTAGTTAATAAAAAAAATTATTTATTGAAAATTAACTACTCAAATATCGGTGAGGGTTGGGTATATCGTATTGACAATTAAAATTTATTAAAGCAATACGGTATAATAGTATCAAAAAAGAATAATTATAATTTAATTTTTTTTTTTTAGCATAAGTAAACTGCAGAGAAACAAACAGAACAAAGCTTCAATCCGTGTTTCTTTGAGAAGAAGGGTGGATCTATTAACAACTTGTTAATAGTCACACCCATCTCATGTTAAGGTATCATCATCTTTTACCGTTTAGTTAAGATAAGTTAATTACATGAATCCTTTTATCCATTTAGTTGTATTTAACTTCATTTCATTTATATCAGTTAATGGATTTTGCTTGATCCCTCCAAAACCACTCGTTTTTTTGTTTGTCATCTTCAAAATCAGAAATATTTTGTGGCCTACTATATTTTTTTAATTTTCTTGACGTCTTTGTCAATGAGACTGTACATATGAATAACTACAATAATTCATTGCACTTCTCTTTCTATATATATATATATATCTTGCCTCTTATATTAAGACGAAGCCTATTGATTTTACCCATATCTATATCATCTTGACAGAGTTTCTTGGTGTTTAATTTTTCCTGGTTAGTTACTGATTTAATTCGTTCTCTTGGTTTAAGTCCCAAGTATTGAACAATTCTATATTGGGTCTTTATTTTCTGTCCAATCTCCAGCTTTTTAGTTAAATTTCTTATATTTCTGGTATGTTTTAAGTTCTGAGTACTTCAAAGTTCGCAGATCAAGTTGATGCTGTTTTGGTGAATGTTTAATTTTGTCTAGTTCTTATTTGCTTTACTGGTTTCTTCCTGAAAAAAGGAAGGAAAAAAAGCTGACCTTAATCAAAATTATTGACAGTGATATTGGTAGGGTGAATTTCATATTTGAGGCTTCATTAAAGATTTGATTTTTATTCCATAGTATTGTTTCATTTTGGAAAACTGACCTATTATGGCATTCTTGGAGCTTCACTAGTTTAATTCATTGTTCTAGTATGTTTTAAGTCTCTGATATCAGTGTTTCTGGAAGTTAGAATGTTATAATAATGGCTGATATTGTTATAGCTGACCCAACTATTTTGGGATTAAAGTGGCAATCTTGTTGTTGTTGTTGTTTGATAATAAAATAATAATAATAGCTGATAAATGCATTTGTCTGCAGATATTTCTAAAGAAACCGAAAGGTTGAAGCTGCTGTTTATAAGTTAGCGTAGTTACAAGCCTCGAAATCTAAAAGTTTCAGAATATGACGATTGGAAGCCTTAAACATTCAAAGGAGAAGAAATCCCGAAAGAGCAAACAAACAGTGGTTGATGAGCAATCACCATTATTGCCTACAAAGCATAAGGAAGATGCTGGATTCGATGAGTTTGATGGGGCTTCCTTTAGTGGGGCTGTATTTAATTTATCAACCACAATTGTTGGTGCTGGAATCATGGCCTTGCCTGCGACTATGAAGTCGTTAGGTCTAATTCTTGGGATTGCTATGATCCTCTTCATGGCTTTTCTGACGGAATCTTCGATTGAATTGTTGATTAGATTTAGCAGGACTTCTAAATCAGCTTCTTATGGGGGTCTTATGGGCGACACCTTTGGAAAGTATGGGAAGATGCTGCTCCAAATATGTGTACTTGTTAACAACATAGGTGTACTTGTTGTATACATGATTATCATAGGTAGGTATCAGTTAATAGCGAAACAGCTTCTTAGAGACTTACATTCGTATCGTATATCAAGTATTTAAGGTTGTTTTTTCGCTTTTTAATCCATGATAGATTAAGGTAATCACTCTTTATAGGTGATGTGCTCTCTGGAACAAATTCAAGTGGAGTTCACCATGCTGGTGTCCTGGAAGAGTGGTTTGGGGCCCAATGGTGGAATAGTCGGTTCTTTATTCTTCTTGTCACCACTCTTGGCATATTTGCGCCATTGGCTTCCTTGAAGCGTATTGGTGAGTTCTTTCAAGAGATATGTCAGGTTCTCGAAAGTACACTTTAATTTTAAAAAGCTTCAATGCTATTTCTATTACTCGAATCTTAGAATTGATCAGTTGGGTATTTGTGGAACCTGGTTGCTGTTTGTTGAGTTCAATAAAATTCAATTTCATGATTTCTTTTGGAATTACATACCTGGATTAGCACTCAATCTTGGTTGTGGCTGGAGTCTTGCTCTTTTTCAAAAATATGTCGACAAAAATAAGTTTAGAATTTTCATTTCTGTAAATCACTTTAGAAGCGTTTGACAAGCTGACTTGAGGTGTCTAATGTGAGCTTGCAATGACATGCTTCAGCAATCATCTCTCTCTCTCTCTCAGTAGAATTCACATCAGATGTGTATTTATTTGCCTCTGAGTTGGTGGTCAGGCTCATATCCTTCTTCCTTTAAACAGGAACTGTTTAGAGTAATCCGGCAGTTGTCTCATTATCACTAGAATTGTCTTCCTGAATTTAGCTATACAGTGTAGCAAGTCTAAGCTCCTTATATTGCTATTGCAGATTCATTGAGATTTACATCTGCATTATCAGTCGCCTTGGCTGTTGTATTCCTGGTCGTGACTGTGGGGATTACCGTATTCAAGCTAATGAATGGGACCATTCTTATGCCCAGATTGCTTCCTGATGCGTATGATCTGACATCATTCCTTAAGCTCTTTACAGTTGTTCCTATACTCGTTACAGCATATATATGCCACTATAATGGTATGTACTCCTATAGCCCAACTATTTTTATACATATGTTACCATTTCTAAACTTCATTGAAAGAAAAAGCTATAGAGATTTTTTCTGCCAAATGCAATAAAGTTACTTGAAGCATTTATAGTATGTTATCATCTTTAGTTGTCCCTGGTAAACTTAAATTTACACTTCACCAAAGTTTCTATGTTCACCGAAAGATAACTCAAATGTATGTGCAGATACAATGTTATGCATTGAAAGTTCTATTATTGCAGACTTCTGGTTATTTGGGGCACTTTAACACTTGATGATTAATGCCTGTTTTAACTGATATTTCATTATTCAAGTTTAATAATCCTTGCATTCATTTAAATTGCCTTACTTTTTTCTTTTAGTCTATCCTAATATTTTATTTGTCTATTACTTGCAGTTCATACAATCTTGAAGAATTGATATTAACTTAATAATCGTACTGTGTGCTATTTTGAACTTTGTTTACGCTCATTCAACCAACTATTTCATTTTATATATTATCTTAGACATCTCTGATTGACTTCAATGAAATTTCGTGTCCAACTTTCCCTGATAAGAATGCTAGTAAGATTAGATGATTTTATAGTTATAGAAGAGTTAACTCTGTGTCATCATACAACTAGAAATGCAACATTCTAAAAATTGAAAGTTTTGCAGTTCATTCAATAGAAAATGAACTTGAAGACAACACACAAATCAGAGCGGTGGTGCAAAGCTCGCTTGCTCTTTGCTCAACTGTGTATGTGTTGACAAGCCTGTTTGGTTTTCTCCTCTTTGGTGATGCAACCCTTGATGACGTGCTTGCCAACTTCGATACCAATCTTGGAATCCCATTAGGCTCCTTGCTCAATGATGTCGTTCGTGTCAGCTATGCTGCCCACCTGATGCTTGTCTTCCCCATTGTCTTTTATCCATTGCGGCTTAACTTGGACGGTCTTCTCTTTCCTTCTGCGAGGCCTCTGGCTTTTGACAATTTGAGATTTGCATTGATCAGCAGTGGGCTCATTGCCATCATCTTTCTGGGTGCAAATTTCATCCCAAGCATCTGGGATGCTTTTCAATTCACAGGGGCAACTGCTGCTGTTTGCATTGGCTTCATATTTCCTGCTACTGTTACTCTCAGGTAAAAAAACATTTCTCTTTGAGAATTTATTCCAGAGGGTTCACTTGTTCTCATGTTTTTCTTTTTCAATACCTGGGATCCGAATCTTGCTTAGCGATCTTCCTAACTCCCTCAGCCAAACAAAAAGAGAATGTGGGAACATTCACTGGAGTTTGAGTATATAACAGAAGAACAGCTTCATTGGTGCTTTGATTCTGTTGAAATTTTTGGTTGTGGTGCATTTATTGTCATCTCTGTGACAGCGTGTCTGACAGAAATAGATTAATGTCTTCTACTAGTGCATATCTAACTTCCGTATAGGGGGGAGTTGGTCCGAAAACAATGGATATTTACTATCCTAGTTTAGAAAGTTCCTGCTTATACGTGGCTTCTTGGGGAGTGAAGAGGGTCACATCTGAAGAAATGTATGCTAGTAGAACACAATCATTAATCCTTCATTTTTAAAATCCATTGAAAGGACGAGAATTTTGGCAACTTATGTACAGGTTTCTCTGAACAGATACTGAAGCTGAAGAATAACACATGCAAAAAGTGTTTCCCTTCCTATCCTTTTTTTCTCAATGTTATCTGCTAAGCCCTTCAACTATAATAATTAGACCTTCATAAGACAAAGCTGAGTTTTTGGTATTGTAATTTTGCGGTTTGGCATTGTTGGCACCGTTGTTGATCGACAGACAAGCTGGTGTTACTGGTTCACTCCGAATTCATTTATAATTCAAAATTCAAATATTGTAGCTGTCAGAATTTCAAGATTTTACTAAGACCATGCATATTGTTAATTTAGTTTTGCCATAGGTCTTCTTCTCCCTCCTCGCCAAATGCTTCTCTTTCCCAGGATGTATATATTTACTGATCTAGCTGCTGTCTTTCATGTTCCAGGGATCGGTATGGCATAGCAACGAAGAAGGACAAGATCTTGTGCATATTTATGATTGTCCTTGCTGTCTTTTCTAACGTGGTGGCCATATATAGTGATGCTTATGCCTTGATTAAGAAGAGTTCATCACCACGTGAGTGATTTCTCATGTTGTGTGCTAGCAACAATGAGACAGAACCATCAGTTGCACTCCCGGGGAAGATAGACTGATGACGGGATCATTATGGCACAGGAGATAGTGCATTTCCTTGAGGTTGCTGGTTCGTGATTGAATAAAGTTTATATGTACTACTAGATATCAAAACTTGAGTAGGTCTGCTCAAGATGTATCAAATCTTGGCATCCATGTACCATAAAGTTCCGGTTGTTTTACATAAATTATGTCTGTAAAGTGGAATGAGAAAACAGAGAGTCGGCCACTTGGCTATGCCTGAATTTTGTACTAGTATATATTGGTCTTTTTCATGTATTGGTATCCACTTGTGTGACGGTTGATGGAGTTTACATGGTAATCCATCCTTTCGCTTTCCTTTTACAGACTGCTCTGTTAGACATAGTTAGCTGATCTGAAGTTCAACCTATATGTTGGTTTATATCAATTTCTGCTTATGCATTGGGACCTCTGAAGGGAGGCCTCGACGCAAAGGTTATTGTTGCTGTCGTGTAATCAGGATGTCATGAGCTTATAAACCCAATGTGGTTCCTACTTTCCTGGATAGGCATGTTTCATTTATTTCAATGATATTGTTCCAGAGGTGGGAAAAGATAGCTTGAATTTCAAATTTGAAACCTGTGTCCAGACGCTTTTTATACTCGGCATATGAAAGGAGTGTTGGGTTTTGTTATTATTTGTTATTAATAACAAAAGAGGTGAATGAAAACAACAACAACCCAGTATAATCCCGCGTAATGGGGACTGGGGAGGGTAGTGTGTACGCAGGGGAAGTGAAATTTTGAATTAGTTCACTTTGCCAACGCACTTTGTCCCTCATTGGTAGAAAGAAAAAAAATCTGTGTATATACAGAGAAGCTCATCTTTTAGCTTTTCAAGAGTTAAGAAGAAGGCAAGCCTCACGCCATCATTGTCGCTCGGCTTCGAATTTAGATTTGGTCAATGATTGATTAATCTTTTTGGACAAAATTCTTTTCAAATATTTAATTAATTAATTAAATTAATTAACGAAAATTCAAATCCGGAATAACCCATGGCCTGCGACCCGATCCGGTCCGGTCCGTTGTCTTTCCCGGATTATTTTAAATATGTTTATTTTCCCGTAATATTTTCAACAGCTATGACTGTTCTGAACGGTTGCAAACCTTTTCAGAAACAATGTCAAATTGGCTATAAATATTCCTTCAAATCCTAGAATATTTACTTACGAAATTTTCTGCACCAAAATTCCAGTGTGTTTTACAGCCTTCGAGTGGTTTGCCGATCACCAGAGTTTTTGGTACCAATACGCTGGTGAGTTAAATCGTTCTATCCTGGGAGGATATATCCCAGAACCTCGGGTACTTGAGGGGAATAATTTCCTTAAGGACACACTGTGTATTCAGTGGGCTCGATTTATTCCTCTATTGTTTTCAAAATTTATTTTGACGTTCTAGTTCTACTAACTTTCAGTTTCTGTTTTCTCAAAAAGTTTATTGTTTTATTAATTTTACAGCAATACAATTTTTTGATAACAAACTTAAGAAAATTAATTTATTATATTCTGTATTCTGTTTGTGGAGATTAAAACCTGTGTAGTTTTCTACTCCGTCTGAATTTTACTATTCTAATTTGAAGATATAAAAACTTCATCAGAGTATTGAAATTCAGAAAACGATTTGAAGAACATAAAAACTTCGGTTTTTTACGTACTGTTTACTGATTATAGTACTGTTTACTATTCTTGTTTTGCCATTAATTGAACTCCTCTGTTCTTGACAGTGAGAAATGGCAATTGATAACGAAAATCCTTCTGCGACTGTTGCTGCAACGACGATAGCCTCGTCAAGCCGCACTGCTATTCCTCCGGCCGAGAAATCGGGGAAATTGTCTGGAGCCAACTTCAAAGGATGGCAGCAAAGGGTGTTCTTCTGGCTTACCACACTTTGTATGCAGAAAATTCACTAGTGAAGAGCCTCTAGTGCCTGGTGCGGACATGCCGGACAATGAGAAGTTCATGATTGTTGAGGCGTGAAAGCAGGCATATTTTCTTTGCAGAGGCTCTATCTTAAGCGCTTTAGAGGATGACTTGTACAATGTGTACAGTGCGATGAATACTTCAAAAGAAATATGGGACGCACTTGAGAAAAAGTACAAGACGGAAGATGCATGCTTGAAGAAGTTCGTGGTTGCCAAGTTTATAGACTATAAAATGATAGACCAGCAAAACTGTGGGAACCCAAGTTCAGGAGCTTCAACTTAATTTTCACGACCTTATTGCTAAAAGTGTGATCGTAAATGAAGCATTTCAAGTGGCTATAATGATTGAAAAATTGTCTCCTTCGTGGAGAGATTTCAAGAACTATCTTAAGCACAAGCGCAAAGAAATGAAGTTGGAAGATCTTGTGATACGTCTAAAGATTGAGGAAGACAACAAAACAGCCGAGAAGAAGTCTCATGGAAATTCAACGATCATGGGAGCTAATATCATTGATGAGACTGCTCACAAAAGTAAGAAGAGGAAGAGGTCTTCTGGACAGACTAAGGAGCAGAACAAAAAGAAATTCAAGGGCAATTGCTACAATTGTGAAAAAGTTGGTCACAAAAGCCCTGATTGTCGTATCCCAAAAAAGGATAAAAAGAAGGGACAAGCCAACATAGTGGAGAAGAATGATGACATTGATGATCTTTGTGCAATGCTTTTGGAATGCAACCTAGTTGGAAATCCGAATGAGTGGTGAATTGATTCTGGAGCCACTCGATATGTTTGTGCTGTCAAATAAGCATTTGCGACTTACTCTACTGCTGGTCCCGAAGAAGAGATTTCCATGGGAAATAATGCAACAACCAAGATTGAAGGTTATGGGAAGATATTCCTGAAGATGACTTCCGGCAAGGTGTTACCGCTCAACAACGTTTTACATGTTCCTACTACTAGGAAGAATTTAGTTTCTACTTCTTTACTTGTAAAAAATGGATTCAAATATGTATTTATTTCTGATAAAGTTGTTGTAAGCAAGAATAAAATGTATGCTGGAACAGGCTACCTCATGGAGATCCTTTTCAAACTAAATGTAATGGTTGTTGACAGTATGAATAAAATTTCAGCTTTTTCTTATTTATTGGAGTCAAATGATTTATGGCATATTCGTTTAGGACATGTCGATTATAAAACCTTACGGAAGTTAATTAATTTTGAAGTATTACCTAAATTCAAGTGTAATAAATCAAAATGTCAAATATGTGTTGAATCTAAGTTTGTAAAACATCCTTATATGTCTGTTGAAAGGAATTCAAATCCTCTAGACTTAATTCATACTGACATTTGCGATATGAAGTCGACACCATCTCGAGGTGGGAAAAAGTAATTTATTACTTTTATTGACGATTGCACTCGATATTGTTATATTTATTTGCTTAATAGTAAGAATGAAGCAATTGAAGCATTTAAGCAATACAAGAATGAAGTAGAGAATCAACTGAATAAAAAGATCAAAATGATTAGAAGTGATAGAGGTGGAGAATATGAATCTCCGTTTGCAGAAATATGTTCAAAATATGGAATTATCCATCAAACTACTGCACCTTATACACCTCAATCCAACGAAATTGCGGAAAGAAAAAATCGGACATTAAAGAAATTATGAATTCTTTATTAATAAGTTCCGAATTACCATAGAGTTTGTGGAGGTGAAGCTATCCTTATAGCTAATCGAATACTCAATAGAGCACCCCACAACAAAACACAATTTATTCCATATGAAAAATAAAAAGGAAGAAAACCCAAATTGAAATATTTTAAAATGTGAGGGTGTCTAGCAAAGGTACAAGTTCCTTTGCTTAAAAGAGTTAAAATCGGACCAAAAATAGTAGATTGCGTTTTCATTGGATATGCTACAAACAGTAAATCTTGTTGGTTTTTGGTTCATAAATCTGATAATCCCGAGATTCATGTTGATACGGTAATGGAATCAGATAATGTTGAATTCTTTGAAAGCATCTAAGGAAGAACCAAAGGAAAATACTGCAAGTATAGAAGATCCAAGGCGTAGCAAACATCTAAGAACATCTACTTCTTTTGGACCAGATTTTGTGACATTCTTGCTTGAAAATGAGCCTCAAACTTTTAAAGTAGCTATGTCGTCTTCTGATTCAGCGTTTTGGAGAGAGGCAGTCAATAGTGAGATTCAATCAATTTTGGATAACCATACATGGGAATTGATTGATCTTCCTCCGGAAAATAAGCCTTTAGGTTCGAAATAGATCTTTAAACAAAAAATTAAAGCTGATGGCACTATTGATAAATATAAGGCAAGACTTGTTGTCAAATGTTATAGACAAAATGAAGGCCTTGATTACTTTGACACTTATCCGCCAATAACAAGGATAACATCCATTAGGGTGTTAGTGGCACTAGCAGCCGTGTATGGTCTTGAACCATCAAATGGATGTTAAAACAACTTTCTTAAATGGAAAATTGGAGGAAGAGATTTACATGGAAAAACTTGAGGGTTTTGTAGTTCCTGGTAAAGAAAAGAAAGTGTGAAAATTTGTTAAGTCGCTTTATGGACTTAAACAAGCACCTAAACAATGTCATGCAAAATTTGATCAAACAATGTTGACAAATGAATTTAAAATCAGCGAGTGTGACAAATGTGTTTACATTAAAAACGCTCCAGGTCATGAAGTCATTGTTTGTTTATATGTTGATGACATGTTGATAATGAGAAAAAGTATGATAGATATAAATGCTACAAAGTGCATGTTGGCTAGCAAATTCGACATGAAAGACTTAGGAGTTGCTGATGTGATCTAAGGAATAAGAATTCACAAGACTCCACAAGGTCTACCATTATCACAGTCTCACTACATTGAAATGGTACTTGACAAGTTTAAGTATTTGAATTTCAAAATTGACAAGACTCCAATTGACGTGAGTTATGCACTTCAAAAGAATGAAGGTGAAAGTGACTCACAACTGGACTATGCAAGAGTATTGGGAAGTTTGATGTATATCATGAATAGTATGTGACCAGATATAGCATGTGCTATTAGCAAACTGAGTCGGTTTATAAGTAATCCTAATCAAATACATTAGATGGAAATAAAACGAGTTTTCGGGTATCTGAAACATACCCAAAATTATGTTTTGCATTATAACAAATATCCTTCGGTGATCGTGGATCACCGGATCATCTGATGTTAAATTCACGAGTGGATATATTTTTACAATTAGCGGTGGAACAGTGTCTTGGAAATCATCCAAATAAACGTGCATCGCCCGTTGTATAATGAAATCTGAATTCATAGCTTTAGATAAGGCCGGTGAAGAAGCTAAATGGCTCGGGAATTTCTTGGAAGATATTCCATTTTGGCCCAAACCTTTGGCACCTATTTGTATACATTGTGATAGTCAAATGACAATAGGTAGGGTAGGAACGTTATGTATAATGGAAAATCTTGTCATATTTGACGGAGACACAATACCGTTAGACAACTAATCTCTAGTGGTGTTACCATAATTGACTACGTAAAGTCAAGAGATAACGTGCCGGATCCACTTACAAAAGGCCTATCTAGAGAGGCAGTTGAAAGATCATGAAGGGGAATGGGGTTAAAGGCCTAGGACAAGTCATCATGGCAGTTACTCTACCTAGTAGACTGGAGATCCTAAGAGCTAGGTTCAAAGAGATCAAAAAAAGTTATGAATGACGGTTCAACATTGTCAAATAACTCAATCCATTCTCGTGATGAAGACAATGTTAAAAAAATAAGGTAAAGCATTAAGGTTTTTTGATGAGTCAATAAAGCTTAAATCTTTTTAATGATTTGCTAAGTCTGGCAGGATATGACCATATAATGTTTCTTTAGGATTACACGTTTAGGAATCACCTATGTGAGTGTGAAATGTAAGCCGTTTCAAGGGGAATGAAAGTAAAGGCCCATTCTCTAAGAACTCATGAAACCAGGCGGTGTTCATGGCTGAAACGAACACAACCGTGAAAATCATAGATGGTTAAGGATTGATTGTGTGACTAGTGTTGTCTAGGTATACAATAAAGCTCGATAGCTCAAAGATATCAAATCTACCGATTGAACGAGTATATCCGATATAAGTTCACTACGGAAAGTTCAAAGGGAAACCTACTTATCCAGAAGCAACTAACTGTTGCATGTAAAACACACACACGTACGTGCATTCCTTTAAGTTTATAGCCATTCCCCATTCATGTGGGAGATTGTCGGGCTTTGTAATTATTTGTTATTAATAATAAAATAGGTGTGAATGAAAAATGGCAGAAAAAAAAATGAAGGGAAGTGAAATTTTGAATTAGTTCACTTTACTAATGCATGTTATCCCTTATCGGTAGAAGGAAATAAAATTTTTGTGTATATATAGAGAAACTCATCTTTTAGCTCTTAAAGAGTTAAGAAGAAGGCAAGTCGCGCCGTCGTCGTTGTCGCTCGCTCGACTCGGCTTCGGCTTCGAATTTGGATTTGGATTTGGTCAAAGATCGATTGATTGATTAATCTTTTTGGACAGATTTTTTTTCAAATAATTAATTAATTAATTAATTAAATTAATTAACAAAAATTCAAATCCAAAATAACCCATGACCCGCGACCCTGTCCTGTCTGGTCCATTTTCTTTTTCGGATTATTTTAAATCCGTTTATTTTTCTGCGATATTTCCAACAGCTATGGCTATTTAGAAACAGTGTCAAACCTGATCCAACAACTATGGTTGTTCTTAAAGGTTGCAAAACTTTTCAGAAACAGTGTCAAATTGGCTATAAATATTCATTCAAATCCTAGAATATTTACTTACGAAATTTTCTGATTATCTTCCTCTTCTTCTGCACCAAAATTCCAGTGTACTTTACAGCTTCGAGTGGTTCATCTATCACTAGAGTTTTTAGTACCAATACGCTGGTGAGTTAAATCGTTCTAACCTGGGAGGATATTTTCTAGAACCTCGGAAAGTTGAGGGAAATAATTTCCTTAAGGACACACTGTGTATTCAGCGGGCTCGATTTATTCCTGTATTATTTTCAAAATTTATTTTGATGTTCTAGTTCTACTAACTTTTTGTTTCTGTTTTTTCATAAAGTTTATTATTTTATTAATTTTATAGCAATACAGTTTTTTTAATAACAAGGAGTACTTGAAAAATAAAACATTTGAAAAGGCTTATTTGATAACCCTCAACAACTCTATCATGTTGTTGTTAGTCAAGACATTGATTGTCAAGTCTTTAAACTGAGAGTAGACATTAAAGAGTTCATCATTAAGATTTCAACACTGATTGGAGCATTATCCTTCATTATAGAACTCCTGGTCATCTTCAGAAGATGAAATATAATCTTCTTCTTGAAGTACTCCTAAGTCTTCACTAGTTGAAGGCTCGTGACCCGATTCATAGTCAGAATTCTCCGGAGAAGAATTTAGGAGAATTCTGCAAAGAGAATCTTTAATATTCTCATCAAGATCAAGTTCTTTGATTTTGTCCTTGATCTTGCAATCCTTTGCATAATGGCCTACTCTTCCGTATTTATAGCAGGCTTGAGGGTTTTTTGCTTTAACATAACCCTTTCTGGCTTTATGAAAAGCCTTCCTTCTTTGGGTTTTTTCATGCCTCTTTTCAGGAGAACCCTTTTTCTTTTTGAAATCCTTTTTCTTATGGGACTTCTTCCTTTTTGAAAGAATGTCAATGGCGAACTGTTCACAGAATTCACCTAATTGTTGTCTCTCAGTGAGACGATGTTTCCTAATTTCTTGGTTTAGCTTTATTTCATTTAAAAGGGCTAAACCTTCCTGAGTGCATACACTTATGAGTTTACCATATGAGTACGTATCATAATTGATACTCATCCATGTGCCTCTAAGGACTTTTCGGATCCTTTCAGTGAATAAGGGAGGGAGACCATCTATGAATTTGGCCTTCCAATGAGTACTACTACTCTCTGGTAATTCCATCACTCTGGATAAGAAAACATCTTTATACCATNATAGACCATAATCGAAATGCGGACCGCATAGTCGAAATGCGGTCGCATAATCGAAATGCGGACCGCATAGTCGTCGCATTTTCTCCTTTGAATTTTGTGAGTGTCAGTTCTGCGGTGCACTTTGCGACCGCAGAACGTGAATGCGGACCGCATTATTAACGCATACTGAATTAGAACGTATGGTTTTTGGGAGGCATTTTGTGTTCCATTATGTGGACCGCATGTTCATTCTGCGATCGCATATTTTACTCGGGGCTCCAATTTTCTAATTTTTAACCGACCTCCCCATCGATATAAGGGACATTATAGCTCATTTTAAGCATGTTTTCTGAGATTTTTAGAGAGAGAGAGAGGGGGTCTCAAAGGGGAAAGCATCACCCATCAAATTATCTTTGATCCTTGCTAAAACATTG
>MU681555.1:11255-28570 GCA_026770625.1 Nicotiana glauca
AAATTCAACAAGGTTGGCTACCAACCAAAACTAATTCAACAAAGTTGGCTACCTAACCAAAACAAGTCAACAAGGTTGGCTACCAAACCAAAGAAACTTTTATTAGGCACATACCTAATACTTCTTCAAATGAGATGGACATCATCATTACTATTATCTTCTATTTAAATTTTATTTTTTATTTCCTTCAAACAAATACTATCTTTTTCTTTTTTCCATATTCATCATATATAGTTCACATTCACCACTTATATAATCATTTATTACAACATTAGTTTATTGACGAACTTGAATTCCAGTGACGATCTAAATCTTCGTGAATTTTTGTGACAAGAACAAAAACGAATAATTGATAAAAGAAGTCAACAATTTCAACAACCACAAGCACAACAATCTTCTACCCCATTCTCCAAGTTTTTTGGTAATTTTGGTGCACCTGAAAATGACATAGCGGATTACTAAACTTATATTTTATGTTTTTTAATATATCCTCCTTTGATGTACTTTTAATTATAATGTATTTTTATTTTATGTATTGTTAATTTTCTTTTATAAACTTTAGTTTTCACTTTTCAATTTTAGCAACATTAGATATCTTACATTTGCATTTTTTATTTTTAAATAATGGTTATATTTCTTTTTATACAATTATAATAATTATAATTATAAAATTAGCTTATAATTTTATATAAATATAATATATACAAAAATTAATATATCAAAAAATAGGATATAAAATTAAAATTATAAAGATCTTAATATAAAAATTAATTATATACACAATATATGATAAATTTTAAGTCCAAAAAATTAAAAAAAGAATAAAATAATAATAAATCAAATTCACTATTCACGTACTATAATGGTGCAAGATTTGGTGTTCCGTTGTAGCAAAAAAACCAATTTTTACGCCAAATTTTGATTTGATGCAAAATATAGTGCACCCTTGGAGATGCCTGATACAACTGCCACTGCCATACCAATATACAGTATCTAAAGAAAACTGGATATATATAATAATTCTTTTATCAATAATAGTTCTCGAGTAAAACGACAAAAAATATTTTGGTTATCTATATTTTCTTAAAATGAGTTTGACTAGAAACGACAAAAATGAAGATAATAATTTAGGTAGCTAAAAAGAAGGTTATTGCATCGCATTGTTGTGAACTGACAATGGATCATTGAATCCGGAAAAATCTGACTAGACCTTGAAGCTTCGACAACAACTTATCATTGTAGCAAGGGACACTTGAACCTTCACGTATTGTTCCGCACTTCATCAAAAAATTTGCGTCGCTGTCTTTAGCAGCTTCCTTTAAAAAAAAAAAATACATCCGTCGATATATTATGACAACCATTGACATTTTATTTAACGTATCCAAGCACGAAAAAGACACTCACGTTGCCGTAAGAATCCATTTTCTGCCTGAACCTCGGCAGAGGATTATGGGCGTCTCTTGTCAGGTAAGAAAGTTAAATCTGCAACCGTACAATAAAAAGGGGCAGCCGGCACTAAGCCCCGCTATGTGCGGGGTCCGGGGAAGAGCCGGACCACAAGGGTCTGCATTTTTGCAATAGGCCGTTCTCAAGTCTTGAAGACCTCTTGGTCACATGGCCGCAACTTTACCAGTTACACCAAGGCTCCCTTCTGCAACCGTACAATATAATTGCTAAATAGAAAAATTGCACTATAGTGTTTTGGAACATCACTTTTTTTCATTTCGGCAAAACATCCTTTAGACTAGCAACCCCATCCATACACAAAAGCAAGTGACTACGAATCTACCTCTTCAACCTTTGCCCTTAAGGCCATGCTTAGACAACTTTAACAAGCTTCAACCACGATTGCAGCAACCCCAAGCTGCTTCTTTGACAATCTCCAATCAGTCGAGCCTGGAACTAATATGGGGCTATGAACATATGTATGTGATTATGGGCGCACTTCACACAACACCATGTTTGTATTTACAGTTCAACAAAAGAAACCTTCCATCTATAGAACTATATTATCTGATAATCAGCCGAATGAATCACAGGAACAAGGACACCCACATCACCGATGAAGACTATAAATATGCACCAGCTGAAAATTGTGGTGTATATATCGCTGATACGACTTTCTTTCCTCTTGCCCCTATTCCAGCCATCTTCAATTCAGTCAGATCAAAGACTAGTTTAGCAGTATATACCAGTTTCTAAACCACCTTGGTGAGTCAACAATTTCATTAAGGCCTTCAAATCCTTATCTTTGCTCCAGGAACCTTGCTCATACATGATGTGTCTAATAAAGAGAGCTCCAGCCACTAGCCATGAATACCTGATATGGCAAAACCAAGCTTTTTGCTGCAGAAAAAACCAGATAAACTGAAGACTCAAACTTTGAATCAATAATGGTAGATTGGACTCACCCAAAAGAAATACGCCATGCGTTTACCACCTTAGCACTTTTAGGCATAACCAAACTAGGTTGACAATAAAGTATATCTCGTGCCACTCCTACATTTAAATGAATGAGTGCTGTGGCAATTGTAATGCTTCAATGCCATTCATTTATTCACCTATTAAGCATTTCTTTTGGATAGGTATTTTCATCTATCAAGCCTTTTGTCCAATACCATTAAAATGAAAAGAACTTGAACAACAGAAATGAACAGCCAACTTTGAAGCTCACCATTAATGACAAAACTCAAGTGCCAGAACTTGACTTTTGGACCCACACTTGTTTCTGCATGAACATTATGTAGTCCATGTGAGCAAATCAGTAAAAACACACCCGCCTACACTAAAATATGAAACATTGTAATAAACAAAGCACACCTCATGGGTACCATAGTTAGAAGAACCTCCCCTTCTCAAGGGTTTTCCTTCCCCTACTGAAATGCCATCATCCCTCATACCACGACGTTTATAAGTACCTAGATACATCATAAAATTTTAAACGTAATCAAACATGTCCCAGTGGCAAAAAGAGGGAAGAAAAATTGAGCACAATACTTCACGTGTAGCAAAGAATCAAAAAGTTTCATGACCCATAAACAAAACTAACCATTGTCAAAAGAAGAATGAGAATTACGCCCGCTTCCCATGGGTCTGAACTCCCCACCACGAACATTTGGCAGATCATTTTTGGTTTCACCCTGACTTCCTAAAGAAGACGAAAAAAATTAGAAGGATTTTCCCCCACAAAAAAAGGGGAAGATTTCAGGGAAAAGAAAACCGAGTAAACCCTAATCCTTAACAAACATTAAAACATGTAAATTAAACTAAAGAGATGTAAGAAAATGATGAATATACTCTCTTTCTTTATAACAAATGAGAGACAAGAAAACAAAAGGCAGAATAATCTTCTGTCAACCAACATAATTAGAAAATCTAGCATCTGGCAAAAGGTCAAGAATAACAAACATGAGTGATACTAGTGAACAAACCTTCAAGAGAATCCAGCACTTCAGAAGATTGAGAGGTAGATGAAGACAAGGATTCATCACTAGCATGCAACCTATCAGAACGACGAAGAGGAGTCCAAACACCACGATCAGGCCTATCCCTAATCCTAGAGCGTCTTTCCTGCTTTTCAGTGTGGACAACATGCAAATCAGTTCCAACAACCTTATCCTCATTAACTCCGTTAATTTCTTTCTGAAACAACTGCACGCTTGGTGGCCTAGGAGGCTTTTTGTCCTTATCCTGGCTGTGCTGTTCTTGTTGGGATGCAGAGGGAGCCTGATTTTGATGAGCATCCTTGAGAAGAATACTTCTAATGATCTTTCCACTTGCCTCTCGGCGCTGGTTCTGTCGCGGAGCAGCTGATGTTATTTTATTCTTTACAATAGGTGCTGCATTTCCCTGAATCAATGAACCACTAGAAACCTATGAAGGAAAGAAATGACTAATAAGTTCAAAGTTGCAGAAAATCTAAACTGAAATTAATTTCCCAGGAGACATTTCTCGGGATGAACCAAATCGTTCTTATTGATATACATAAGTTGGTTTTATACATTAAAGTGTTGGATACAAGTATCCATGACATATCAATTAAAACAAGTCAACTAACTAAACAACAAGGGATCCCCTCCTCATCAGAGAAACAGATGAAATTAACAGAACTTTTGACCTTTAGCAGTAATCACTCAATAGTACAATAACATACCCAATGTAAATCCACATAGTGGGGTCTGGTGACCACTCAATAGTAATAACATTAGCACAAAGTTTCAAGACATAAACTTTTTTTTTGGGGAGGGGGGGCAGGGGCAACTATGTATTAAGAGGAAGGAACTATCTTTAACATGGGATTACGTTCACATCTGGAACCTCAAACTACTTCAAGGCAACATTTTCTTTGTCAAGGTGAGCCAGATCGTCTTGCCACGTGCATTACAGCATTAAGTTACAATTGTGTCGAAGGATCAGTGTTTTTAATACAAATGAAAGCCTTACTGTGACTTAGAAGTAAATAACATCGCAGATTAGATCACCTCCAAAGGTTTGATGGACCAATCCATATGCACAGAAACATTTCCACCGATTCTGTGAACATATCCGTCAGGAAGTTTTGGGATAAAGAGTATGAGGGATGATCGCCTAGTTGACTAAAAGAGATTAGCAACAGTTATTTTACAAATAAACATGCTCTAACACCTAGACGTCTCTCACTTCCAGAGCTTATGAAAGGAAATGGAGTTCCCCGAACCTAAGGCACAGGGGAGCTAATTTCATTTTAAGTGTGCAAACGCCCTACCCCCACAAAAAAAAAAATTTAGCGCTAAAGTAAAACTTACGTTAGGAATTTCTTTTTCCTTTCCCTTCAAGAGCAGGATTTTCTTCTTCCCAACATCACCAGCTCCACCTGGAACAAATTCAAAAGACCTTAAACATTGATGAATAAGTAACGAATGTCAAGAATGGAAGAGAAAGGAGATCAACAATCCAAATTTTTGAACCCTTACTAAGCAGAGCACCATAAAAAGACCATGTTTTATGCTCCATGATTCAGTTCAATCAAAAGATGATACAAGTCATCAGCTAGATAGACAATCTTCAGAGACAGATTGATTGTAATATCATAGATAAAAATGGCATAAGAGGCATAGAGAGGATTCGAGGACAAGATATCACTCAGACCCCAACAGAATTGAAAAATCATGTGTAATAACTTGGTAATTCAATTTAACCAAAAGCTAGTCATCCCTTAGATAGACAATTTTCAGAGCATAGATGTTGATTGATTAATATCATAAAAAATATTGATATGATATGATTAATATCATAAATTTTAAAAATGTTAAAGACCGTTATCGTTCATAAGTTTAATAAGATAAAGAATATATCATAAACAAGAAAACCAATCCTTATGAGGGAGGAACGTTTCATGTTTCAAGTTACCGTTTGACACAACTAAACAGCTTGAAGGGAATAGTCTCTCATTCCTAGTATCTTTTTGGTGCACCCATGAAGTTCCAGTTTGTATAAAAGATCAGGTATTGTTCATAGGGAATCATATTATGTTGTATATTCTCTACAACTTGGTATACTGCTTGTATTCATGAGATTACTCCATATTAATGGAAGTATTTACCTTATCAAAAAAAAAAGTAATCAGCTTTTTTTAAAAGCTAAAAAACAAAAAATAAAAATAAACAGCTTGAAGGTCTAGATTAAGAACCCATGCCCTCTTATCTAAGCCAAAAGGCATCTAGATTTCTGTCTCCATGATATCTCCTCCGCTCTGGCTATCTGTTGAAGCTCTACTCTCAGGTTCACCATTTGACTGGCCTCAGTTAGCTCAGTTGCCGTCCTGTGGCTTGTTCTAGTATCATGAGCTCATCCAAAGCCCTGGACTTTCTAGTCTCCACCCTTCCAAACTCCTCCTCCAAGTGGTGATATACTTTTTAAGGCTTTTCAGCTTTTGCATAAGGATAAAATCTGAACTACCAGTGAATGTGTAACTGTGCCACCAGGTCTTTAGTTTGTCCAGGAAATCCATCCGACTGTAACCACATACTCTCAAACTTGAAGTAGGAAGGAATTGCATCCCAATTCCCACATTCCAATAGGATTGGCCTATGATTGGAGATCACCTTTGGCATTGAAATATGCCTTAAGCTCTGAAAGTTTCATTCCACTCTTGTGAGATGAGGAACCTTTCAAGCCTTGATGCCTGCAACCTGTTTTCACCTCTCAATCAAGTGTATTGTGCCCCTTGGAGGGGAAGAACAATGACATCTAGGTCCTGGATGATGTCTGAGAATGTCTTCATGGCCTTTGATCTTCTGTTGCCATTGAACCTTCCACTCTCAAATCTGCAAACATTGAAATCACCTCCCAAAACCCATTGACCTTCCCACAATCCCCTTACCCCTGCAATTTCACTCCAGATCAATCCCCTTAGCCAACAAGATGTTCAAAAGATACACTTATAACCAAGTAGAGGTGTCTATCTGGTCATTAGCATTGTTAAAATGTCTGTGAGATTGTTGTGGACAACTTAAAAGGGCTATTTATGTATTTCGCCATAGTGGAGAACATTATGCAGGTGTTATCTTGTGAAAGGAGACCACACGTTTAGAGCTTTTGTCTTTTTTGATGTAATGTTATTGTCCATGATACAAATGATAAGATGATTTTGTTAGTTTCCTTCTTAAGGTGACTAAGATTTTTGCGGTACCATTGTATACACCCAGCGCTCTCATGCTGCAGTGGTACGTAAAGTATATCTTTATTTATCAGAAAATTCCAAAACCACATCAATTTGTGCTTATGATAGTTCCTTGCTTCTAAAAAGAGCATGTATAAATGGGCGGCACCAATGCCTCATTGGAGATGCTGGCTCCAAAATCGAAGCCTGGTCACCTGCAGAAATGCAGAGTGCTCTAATTGCTCCAAGGACACTTTCATGTGGTGGTAATAGAGAAAGCAAGCACGGCAAACATGTGATTACAACTAACAACTAAAGTGTAGGCATACTGCATACCAGTTTCCTCTTCAACTGCATCAGCCCCAGATCCAGGAGCAGAGGTACCAGACTTCTCAGCCTGCTGCTGACCATCACGTTTGGGAACTAAAATATGTCTTTTGTCATTGCCACTCCCGGCCTTAGAACTATCTCGAAGAACATACTGTATCATCAAACAGTTCCATAAGTGATGGAAGAGAAAGCATCACAAACCACATATCCATCAAAAGAAATATCCCCCAAAGCAGAAGCTACTTGTCCACATCATATTTGAAAATATAAAAACAAACATGCATGCACAAACTTTATTACCGCACGAACAAGAGTTCGATAAGAAAAATATCCTCAATCAATTATTAGAGGACAGGAAAATCAACAGCAAAAAGCTGAAGCAGAAGTCAAAGCAGGTATATCAATATTTTCACAAACACATAGATCACAGATGTTGCAACTGAGAGAAGATCAAATGCAGAGCTATTTGCATGAAATAGATAGGTCTAATACCAAGAGTACCAATTGCCAAGAAGTTGGATTGGAAGACGACACCCTTACCATGGTTGTAGAAACCCTTCTCTTTTCAGAGCCTTGTTTAAATGCACTTGAGCCAGGACTTCCTGAGGATGTGCCGTCCGCTCTTCTGGTCGGTCTCCCATTAGATAGAGGTTTCTGTCAAAGACCAAGGATAAAAAGTTAGTATATCTTTAAACCTGGGAGGAAGATGCACCAACTCATGAGCAGTACCATCATTGTTTTTTATTAAACAGAATTGAATGTATACACCCCTGAGAAGTGTAGACAATGTAATAGATGGTTAATGGAAAAGCACATTGTCAACAGATACATAAGGGGTGACATTCATGCTTGTCTCCAAGAAAGTAATCAGCCTCCAACAGAATAGGATATTAAATTGCAAGCTTCTTAGATTGTCTTGGAGCACTGATCATGATTGAAGCCAAAATATCGAATGAAAGAGGAGGTTGACATTACAATAATTCATTGCAGAATGATGAAATGTATTTTCTACTCTTCAGATGAAAAACAGAAGTACTTCAATGCCTCACAAGACCCATTTATTTTCTCTAACCTCTTTCTCTCTAAGGGAAGGAGGGGAAGCATTCGTGTACCAAATAACCACAGTGCCAGAAGACTCCCCAAGGCAGGCTCGGGGGAAGGTGAATGTACCAAGAGAGGGGGAGAGAGAAAGAGACCGCGAAATGCTTCTCTATTTGGAAAAATGAAAATCTAACAGGTTAAAATTTAACAACAGGAGAACTCCTACCCGAGCTCCACTCTTGGCAGCTCTTTTCTGACGTATGTAGTCCATCAAAGGAGTAACTATAGGAGCATCCTTTGCAGAACCTAAAAACCAACGAAAAAGTGAAACTTAAATTTCAGTGCACTCCACCACCATAGTTTGCTCTCCACAATCTCTCATTTATAGACTAAATATCAGTTTATTGCGGGAGGACAGCATCAACATTCTGGAAATAGTCTAACTAACCAGCTCGTTCAGCTTCCTTTCTTTCCAATTGTATTTCTGCACTCGGAAGATTCTCGATAGGCTTTGCAATAAATTCAAGGAACTCCAGATATTCAGGATCTACAAGTGCATCAATAAACTTAACTGTGATTGCAGACTAGATGGAGATAGCTATCATATGTCATCTGCACATTAATTTAGTACCTTTCAAGATGGTTCCTTCGCGGCCATCCTTCTTGGACCAGCGTTTTGGAGCACGCTGTGAAGGAGCATACTCAACAATAGTTTTGAACTGAGTGCCTAGAATAGACACACACGAAAGTAAGAAACAAATTGGCTAATAAAAGACCAAATAATTCGAGACAGAGAACTATCAGGAACTAGATAACACAAGGGATCAACATTTTCTTTACATAGTCACAGTTAACAGGACCAAAAAACTTTAATCTGTACCGAATGTTGAAATGAATTTCAGACAATTTTAAATATCATCTGGAAGGGGGAATACCCAATTAAGCCCAACTAAGCTCTTGTAACTGTTCTTGAGCTTTACCTTTCTCATTTACAAAAACGTGTCCATCAAAGAACTCGGCAAACTCGATAACATCTTCTGGCCTCTTAAAGTCAACATAGGCTCTTGAATAGGTTTGATGCTTCTGGCTGCAGGAGAAAATTTGAGGTGAAGGCCTGAAGGGAACTATAAGAGACACTGACATTGAGGGAAAAAGTAGTGCACTTTGGCAATCTAAAGCATACTAAGTTAATGTTGTGTACATAACATGCTGGCACAATTATCTGCTCTTAATTGCGACATAGCTGATAATCCTACTCCAACAGTGTAAAAAAATAAATAAATGGACATAAAGATAAACAAACTGAAATCCATCTAGAACATTGATCCAACTGAAAGACAAACCACGAAAAGCATCCATATAACAATATATGTAACTATGTACATAAGTTATACGCAAACATATGACAGAATTTATTCAAACCGTTACTATTGATCTATAATAGGATAATCTTGAAAAATTACAGGAATGTGTATAATCCACACATTGACTAGATGTAAATATGATAAATAGAGATAAATTCTCTCGTAACGACTGTTTCTCAGATGTCTTGTGTGCATCTATATGGCTTATGATAGAGAAGTTATGAGGAATTTACCCATCCAAAGCATGTTTAAACACTCAATACAGGGTGATCTTCAAGACTCACTTATCATGGGGGGAAAATGATGGTATCCAAGACTCATTAATCTGTCAATAGCCTGGTAAAAGACTAAATAAATGTCCTCCGGGACAAACTTTACCATGTTAAGAACTTAAACATTCCACAGCAGAGGATATTATATGGAATATACATCTGCGCGTCCACTTATATTAACCAAAGGCAGTTGACCCTTTAGCACAAGTAGCTATTTGATCGGTTATCAAAAAACAAGTGGCTATATAATCAAGTTCAGCATTCTCTTCAGAACAGCACCTCATCAATTTTTATTTGTAAGTCAAGGCAATAAAGGTGATCACCCTTTTCTGATAAAACATTCAACCCCCTCTTTCAGACAAATATGAAAAAAGGCATACCATCCAGAAGATAGTGAGAGAGTAAGGACAAAATCACAAATAAGGGAGTTTTAAATTTTTAATTTGCCTTCACAAAGTGAGAACCCTTCTTACAGATGCACATTATCGTTGAAACAGCACCGCACTAGTTAATATTTCTAACTAAAGTCTAACAAGTCAAGGCAGTAAAGATGATCACCAAATTCTGCAAGACATATACTGCAAAACCATTCAACTACCTATAAATTCAAAAAAAAGATATACCATACAACAACAAAAAATTCCAACTAACAAAGGCTACAATAAGTGAGAGAGCAAAGACAAAACCATAAATTTCAGTTAGTTTTCTTGATAAGGATCTGATGAATTAATTGCCAGAAAACCGAACCTCCACGTATCCTAAGAAAACAAAATAAGGAAAGAACTGGATAAACGATAATGCTTTAAATCAGACTCAGCGCTGACGCTGAAAATCCCTCTCATAGAGGTAGCAATCTAGTTCACGAATTTCTTCAAAATGCAGCACACCATCATTATTTTTAACGAAAAATCTATACAAGTCAAGGCAATAAAGGCTACCACCTTATCCGGATAAACTACTGTAGTCGCTCATACTAAATTCGCAAAAAATTTTACCAACCAAAAGAGATCACCAAATAAAAAGGAACATTAAAAAAGGGAGAGCAAGGACAAAATCATAGGTACAGATAAATCAACTGCTAGAAGACCCTGGTGGTCCCTATCAAAAGAGAACAAGCTACGAAAGAACGAAGCAGACAAACTACACCGACAACGATATCATTTGCAACCGTGCTCTTTTCATGCAAGTAAATGAGAAGATATTTAATGCACTAGTTATGCTTTTGTTCTTCTCTTTATGGGGTATTAATCTTCCCAAACACGCAGACCTTTTAACAGAATATACCATACTAGTGCGAACGTTCCGCAAAAAGTTCCGGCCAAAACCTCATCTGTCCCACACATACACACAGGACAGCGACCCAAAATAAAAAACAAATAACCAATCAATCAGTGACACTGCTGATCCCCGATCCTAAACGAACACTAAGGGCAGAGAGGAACTATAAAAGTTTTCAAGGATAAAACCTTATCTTTATCATTTCTAAAATATGCTTACACAACATGAATTATTGGTGTACAGAAACCTTTGTACAGTGGCGCCTCCTTGATGCTGTATTTTAGTCAATAATATCCAATTTTATGTACCCCAAAAAACATGCTGTATTTTAGTCAATAATATCCAATTTTATGTACCCCAAAAAACTTAAATGAACAATCATAAGTACACAGAACCCAATCGAACTATCAAAATTCTATGTGAACAATACTTATTTCAAAATCTCAATCCTAATCAATCACAATACGATTGCATATGTAAAATTGGATGGAGTATAACTACAAAAGCCAGGAAACATATTTAAAATCTAATGTTTTAACAACAAAAACTCGAAACCCTAACCTGGACTTGCCAGGACGAAAAGAGAACCAGTTGTAGCGACCAGTGAATCGGGAAACAACTTGCTCAACAAGCATAGACTGAGAAATTGTTGGCGGCAAGTGCCGCAGCACTACTTTTGTTCGATCTAACGGTCCTTTCATGCGAATAACACTTTTTTCCTTTGATCTTTTCGTAGAAACGTTACACCAAATTTACCGGAAAAATATATCAGAAATCACATCTTCCCTTACAGCTTCAACTACATCGATCGACGAAATTTTCGTGCCCTAATTTTTCCAATTCCGCGATGAATGTTCATGCATGAGAAAACTAGAAAGAGAAAGTCTAATGTTGGAGGAATTTAGAGAGAGAAAAAAGAAACAAAAAGAGGGAATGATGTTAACAGAGTGACGAAAGAGGATTCCGGGAAGGAGTCACTGTATTTATAGTATACTTTTACAGAGATACGAATACTCGACGCAGTGTTGTCAAAAAGGCCTTTTTCTTCAACTCTTTTTCGGCTCATCCAATATTTGTTTGAGATTATTTTTTTTTAAAAAAAATTGAAATAATTTTTACATTTTTTTAAAATATATACGTTTGAGCTGTTTTTTTTTTTTTTTAAGTTATAGAGAATTGAGTATATAGAGGTTTTCAATTACGAAAAAAAATTCACTAGAGAGTTTTGAGAATGATACAAGGTGTGGACGTGCCAATACCAAAAGTAAATAATTTTTTTTGGTAACTAAATATTTTATTCATCGTCAGGAAATTTTATAAAACCGTAGGTAACTAACACAGCTAGCTAACCAAGTAATTGTTCCACTACTATAACTTTTCTAGAATCTAAATGTATGAACTATTTTTCTAATTTTTGTTGGAGCCCTCACACTACAAACATAAGCAATATCTCTTGCTAATGACTCGCTATTTATGTACATTTTTTCAAAAATTCTCATGTTTCTTTCTATTCAAATGCTATGAACATATTCCGTGTATATCATCTTGAAAATATGTGCAGCTTGAGTTCTTCCCTTTGATCTACTAATAATCTCTTGTTTATGTTGTTTCCACCCCCTTGCATTCATTGGTCTTCCTTGTGCCCATTGATTCACTATGTGTCATACTTCTTTAGCAAATTCACACTTCATAAAGAGGTGCTCATTTGTTTCCTCTGAGATTTGACACATCACACATTGGGTATTTATCTCAATTCCCCATTTGGTTAGCCTATCAGCAGTAAGAAACCTGCCCTGTAGCTGCAACCATAGTGTAAATTTTGCTTTTGGTCGAGCAGCATTGCCAAATATCATACATTTCCATGGCACTCTAGTTTCCTCACCAATCAGTTGTATGTATATCTGTCTTGTGATACTCTTTCCATTCCTGAAATTGCATTGTTATCTTCCAGTATTGATCTAGCTTTCATAATCTTCCAAACCATCCAGTATGCCTGTTGAGGTATAGTCATCGAGTTTATTGTTTGGTCTTTGATATAATGTGCATGTATCTATTTGATCCACAACTTATCTTGCTTGTGTGCTATATGCCACACCTCCTTTTTACGCCTACCGCACTCTGCGAAGGGTGTAGTAAAGGGAGTTTTTCCAATTAAATGACAATTGAAACGGGATTATTATTAAAGATTCAGAGTCGCCACTTGGGAGATTAATGGTGTCCCAAGTCACCGGTTGAATCTCGAATCGAGGAAAAGATTGACTCTGTATTACAGTCTACGAATCAGAAATCCGGATAAGGAATTCTGTTAACCCGGGAGAAGGTGTTAGGCATTCCCGAGTTCCGTGGTTCTAGCACGGTCGCTCAATTGTCATATTTGGCTTATTTATCTGATTTTAGACATGCTTAAACTTATGTGCAAATTTTAACCTTTAACCGATTTTAATTATTTTTTAAGGAATTGAACGTCGTTTAAAATATATTTTTGGATCACGTCTCATGAAATGCACCCGGATCCTCGACACATTTTATTCAACATTTTGGAATTTTGATTTGGGTCACATGAAATGCACACCCGAGTTTAGGAAGGTAATTTTATTAAAGTCGCGCCTAAAGTGGCTAACGCGTTATTATCTTTTCGGAGGGCAATGAAATTCGCTGAACGGCCCTTCCCGAATTTCTAAGTATTGCTTAGTTAAGCATTGAATGAGGGCCCCACAATTTGCATATTTTATTCGGCGAGGCTCGTCTCATCATTTTTTAAAGGACAATACTAAAGCGTCTATGATTTTCTATATTGTTTGCCTCTAAAACATAAAAGTAAACCTAATTAATTATTATTAGAATTCGGGCTTCAAGTTCAATTCGGGGTCCAAGCAAAAGGGAGCACCTTTTAGCTTGGACCCGCTACCTAACTCAAATCCCACAACAAGCCAATTAACGAATCTACTGTCGCTTCACTCTTGGGCCCAAAGGCCCAAACCACAATATGCTCATTAACCAAGGATTTTCGGAAACCTGGAGCGGGTTCGACGTCAGCCCAAAACGGACAACAAACCTGGGGATCAAGGGGTTGAATCCCCTGGCATGGACAGGCCATGAATTCACTTGTCCATTTTTGTCCCCAAACGTTAGGCTGCGCTTTATGAGTTTCATAGTACTCACATAAAAGCCTTAGGCCTGATTGCCTTCAATTGGCCAATTTTGGCCCTGAAAAATCATTGTCCAGGCTTGGGCCATCCTTTTGTGTAACATAGTCCAAAAATCCTATAGGCAGTAACAAATTATAACGGAAAGGCAATACACTATTATTCAAAGTAGCAGGCCATTGATCAATCAAATTTTGATTCCATGCTCTAATTATTTTATTTATTTAGTACTGATGAGTTTTCAAATATTCCAAAAGGGCAAAAATAAACTGACATGCACTAACTATACTACCTATATTACTAACACAAACTATGCTAAATTATTAGGCTATGTTAACACTATTAAATTAACTAATAACTGAATAACCAAATACCCTTAAGCAACAGTCCATAGGTTTTGCAACAATCCAGAATAGTGCATACAATCCTAAAACAAACCATGTCTATTACAGAAACTAATAGATGCTAGAAGGCAAATTAAAACAAATAACAAGAGGATTCATCAGGGAAGATCTTCATTTCACTTCAAACTGAGGTTACATCAGTGAACTTAAGCGTGTACCTGGAATTGAGCAAAATAAAGAGGAAGTAAGATCAGTAGCAATAAACAACAGGTGCAGCAAGCAACAGCAACAGCGCAGTAACACCGATCAGTAGTGATACCACAGCAACAGACAACCAACATCTATTTCAGCTTGAAAGACACCAAGAATAGACCCAAGAGCTAACTGAGCCAACCAAATATAGCTCAAAATGACCAACACAATTCGAACACACCCAAAACTGGAACAATGAATCTCAAAGAAAAATCCAACAACTCAAAACTAGGCTAGAAGATCAACCAACTACTGAAACTTCAGTTTAAACTAGGAAACTGAATGAATTTTTATAGCTTTTGTATGTTTGCCTAGGAAGTCTAATGTTCTTCCTCTCGAAATCAATCTCATTGCTCTTTTTTAAGCTCTCTCCAAACTCTGTCTCAGATTGTATTTTTTGTTTTCAGTCCCAATCTCTTTTAATCTCTGTATATTCAGCTATCTCCCCCTTTTCTCATCTTTTTAGCCTCATTTTATAGGCATTCCATTGAGTGGATTTGCCACTACCAATTATATTTTAGTTCTTTTAATTTTCCACTGAGCTAGTGTCTTCACCACTATTAACTTATCCTTTCAATTTTTATTATCCACTTAGTTAGTGCTCTTTTTAATTTAATCCAACTATTGCCCCTACCATTTAGCAACCCCCTATATTCAATTATTGATGCCCAATTTCCAGATTACCCCTTACAATACGTTTTATTTACCCCTCTGCCTAAATTCGAAATTATCACAATTGCAATCACAGTAAACTAAAGACTGAAACCTTTTATTGAAAACCAAAATCAGCTAATAACTCAACTAGAATCCAGAATCAAACGAACTAAAATCTAAATGGACGAACAACTAAGCACAATTTAGAACACAAAAATCAGAACAGAATCAAACCAAAACTTGAATAATTCAAACTACCAAATCATTCTTATCAGAGGACAACCATGCATGCATCATTTGGATCAGAATTACCACCAAATTCGATTAAACTACTAGCTTACTACTTTGGTTTTGCTAAATTGATATGTGAACACTTAATAACAGAAGTAAAGATGAAGAATCAGATAGAGCTCAAACCAACCAAAAACGAACTAACACAAAAAATAGAAATAGGATTGACTAACCATTAAAAAGAATTGAAATTTAAAAGAACAAAGGAAATCACAAAATCGATAAGGGACTTACTGCCTTCAAAGCTCAATTTTTAACAGTTAAAGCTTGCCCGACTTCGAATGAGGTCTTCAAATGGTGTTACGTATTTGTCCTTGTCCAGAATAAACTCGTAGCACCATTTAAAGATCCATTCGAACAAACTGGTACTGGAAAGTTGTACAAAAGGACCCTAGGTCTAATGTTCGTGAAGACCCGGTGGAGTTTGAGGGGTTTTGCTTTGAGATTCAGGATGAGGGTGGTCTGGTGGTCAAATGATGTAACTTTGGGACGGTTTAGGGTTGGCGCCACCACCAGGGATTTTTAGGGCGGCGCTAGGGTTCTTATGTTCAAATGGATATTCGAGATACCTGGGCTGGATTCGAACAAAACTGGGGTGTGCTTTGGGGCGAGGGAAGTCAGGCGGAGCTGGGGTGTGAACTTGGGACTGATTGGGTAGTTTTAGGGTTTTGCTGGAACCTTCGATTGAAGATTCGAGACGGCCTGGCATGATTCGAGGCAAGATGAGTGTAGCATGAAGACGAGGAGGTTGAGGTGGTTCAGTGGTGTAAAACTGGAGGCCATTGGTGACTGACCGCCGCCGTGGGCGATTTTCGGCGGGCGGTCAGCGGCGGAGGGATTTTTGGTCTCTGAGGGTTAGAGACGATAGAGAGGGGGGTTTGGCTTGGGGGGGCTGGGTATATTTGGCAGTTATATACGGGATGGGGGATTTGATCCTGGCCGTTGGATCAATTAAGATCAACGGTCTGGATCAATTGATTAATTGGAATGACGCCGTTTCAATTTCTTTGAGACCGGATCGGTCTTAGGTGCAAATGGGTCGGGGTGTGGGGGTGAGTTGTAACTGTTGGATCAAATACAGATCAACAGCTTGGATGGGGACGCTTTAAACGGCGTCGTTTAGTTGATGTTGGGGCTGAACTGGACCATTTGATCAAGTGAGATCAACGGCCCAGATTATCCTGATCAAAATGCTGTCGTTTGGCTGGGGTTAATGCCAGACCACTTGGACCGGATAAAGGCGGAAATTTGGGCCTGGTTTTGGTCAAAATAACAATGGCCCAGTCCGATTTTCATCTCATTTTTTTCCATTTGTNCGGTTTAGGGTTGGCGCCACCACCAGGGATTTTTAGGGCGGCGCTAGGGTTCTTATGTTCAAATGGATATTCGAGATACCTGGGCTGGATTCGAACAAAACTGGGGTGTGCTTTGGGGCGAGGGAAGTCAGGCGGAGCTGGGGTGTGAACTTGGGACTGATTGGGTAGTTTTAGGGTTTTGCTGGAACCTTCGATTGAAGATTCGAGACGGCCTGGCATGATTCGAGGCAAGATGAGTGTAGCATGAAGACGAGGAGGTTGAGGTGGTTCAGTGGTGTAAAACTGGAGGCCATTGGTGACTGACCGCCGCCGTGGGCGATTTTCGGCGGGCGGTCAGCGGCGGAGGGATTTTTGGTCTCTGAGGGTTAGAGACGATAGAGAGGGGGG
>MU681555.1:30145-42393 GCA_026770625.1 Nicotiana glauca
CGGATAAAGGCGGAAATTTGGGCCTGGTTTTGGTCAAAATAACAATGGCCCAGTCCGATTTTCATCTCATTTTTTTCCATTTGTCTCTTTTCTAATCTTCAAAATTAAAAACCTAAAAATTCTAATTTAAATTGTAAAGCAAAATCAACTTGCCAAAATAATAATTAGCTTCTAATAACTATTATCACACATAATTAAATACCAATTAAAAATAGAATCACACAATTTGACATTAAATGCTAAAAATACAAAGTACGTATTTTTTTTTGTGATTTTTCCGTTTTTGTAAAACAAACTTAATTACTCCTAAATGTAGAATTGAATCCTGGATGCAAATGCGACATATTTTTGGTATTTTATATTAATTTAAACAAATAGACATGCACAGATAAATGCAAACAATAAAAGAAAAATAATAAATAATCTACAAAATCACACACGACACAAAACTATTTTATTTCGCATTTTTTTTTGGAGTAATTCTCGTATAGGGCAAAAATTACGTGCTCACAGGTGCCCCTCTTTGCCCGGAAACACGAAAAGTTTTCGTGCAAAGAAAAAGTGAGCGGATACGAGCGATTTTTGCCCGTTTGAGTACTCTATGTGAAGCATTTTTGAAAGATTTGACCGAACCTTTGCTTCAGAAGGTTTCCTACATATCCCTAGCTAAAGTGAATCAAGTCAATGTAGTTTGGAAAGTTTTGGTAGCTGGGACTACCGTAGAATTGTGATTTCGTTATTTTCCGCTGTTGTTGCTGTTGCTACTGCGACCTCCTTATTACACCGTGCTAAAAGAAAACAAGAAGCTAGACTAAACTAGGAATTACAAAATATTATCTGGATCTTCAACTTGCTCTTCCTGTGTCTCTTGTTGCCTTGTTTGCTCTTGTGTTTCCTCTGATGTTTCTTCTCTTCGGACTTGACCCGTAGCCTTCTCTTGATCGCCGAACTCGAACTGCTTATTTTCTTGTGAGCTTCGAATTATTTTTCTTTGAAGCCTGAACTGCCTTTTTCCGAACACCGTTGCCTCCCTTTTGATTGCTGAACTTGAATTTATGCTGGGGATTTTGTCGTAACCTTTCGCTCTCCCGGCGGGTTACTGACTTCAAGACTTGAAATGTAAAGACTGAGACGTATTCCTCTGTTATACGGGCATTTTCCCGACTTCACAACTTGAAATGTAAAGATTGAAATGTATTCCTTCTCTTTTCCTCAGGTGGATACCCGATTGTTAAACTTTTTGTGTTTCCTTATTTTCCAGGTGGGTACATGCAATCAAAACAAACAAAATACACGAAATTTTCTGCCCCAGTTTGCACCGGGCAGAGTTGTAAGTTATTAGCAAAGTCATAGACCACTTACACTACTGATGCGATGATGAGATTAAACTAAAGAGTAGACTAGGATGTGTATCTCCTACGAGTAAAACCAAGAAATTTTGACTAGCAAATGCGTTTGCTAAAATAAAACCTGAATGAACCAAATTAGGAAGTGTGTCTCCTATAAATGAACTATCAATTTAGGAAGTGCGTTTTCTATGTGTAAAATCTCAATGACTCAATTTAGGAAGTGCGTCTCCTATGTGTAAAATCTCAATGACTCATACTAGGAAGTACGTCTCCTATGTGTGAAATCTCAATGACTCAAACTAGGAAATGTGTCTCCTATGAATGAACTATTAGTTTAGGAAGTGCGTCTCCTATGCGTGAAAATAAACTTAGGAAGTGCGTCTCCTATGCGTGAAATTTAGGAAGTGCGTCTCCTATGCATGAAATTTAGGAAGTGCGTCTCCTATACATGAAATCTTAATTTGGAAAGTGCATCTTCTATGCATGAAATCTTAATTTAGGAAGTGCGTCTCCTATGCATGAAATCTTAATTTGGGAAGTGCGTCTTCTATGCATGAAATCTTAATTTAGGAAGTGCGTCTCCTATGCATGAAATCTTAAGTTAGGAAGTGCGTCTCCTATGCATGAAATCTTAAGTTAGGAAGTGCGTCTCCTATGCATGAAATCTTAATTTAGGAAGTGCGTCTCCTATGCATGAAATCTTAATTTAGGAAGTGAGTCTCCTATGCATGAAATCTTAATTTAGGAAGTGCGTATCCTATGCATGAAATCTTAATTTAGGAAGTGCGTCTCCTATGCATGAAAGCTTAATTTAGGAAGTGCGTCTCCTATGCATGAAATATTAATTTAGGAAGTGCGTCTCCTATGCATGAAAGCTTAATTTAGGAAGTGTGTCTCCTATGCATGAAATCTTAATTTAGGAAGTGCGTCACCTATGCATGAAATCTTTATTTAGGAAGTGCGTCTCCTATGCATGAAATCTTTATTTAGGAAGTGCGTCTCATATGCATGAAATCTTTATTTAGGAAGTGCGTCTCCTATGCATGAAATCTCAATTTAGGAAGTGCGTCTCCTATGCATGAAATCTCAATTTAGGAAGTGCGTCTCCTATGCATGAAATCTTAATCTAGGAAGTGCGTCTCTTATGCATGAAATCTTAATTTAGGAAGTGCGTCTCCTATGCATGAAATCTTAATTTAGGAAGTGCGTCTCCTATGCATGAAATCTTAATTTAGGAAGTGCGTCTCCTATGCATGAAATCTTAATTTAGGAAGTGCGTCTCCTATGCATGAAATCTTAATTTAGGAAGTGCGTCTCCTATGCATGAAATCTTAATTTAGGAAGTGCGTCTCCTATGCATGAAATCTTAATTTAGGAAGTGCGTCTCCTATGCATGAAATCTTAATTTAGGAAGTGCGTCTCCTATGCATGAAATCTTAATTTAGGAAGTGCGTCTCCTATGCATGAAATCTTAATTTAGGAAGTGCGTCTCCTATGCATGAAATCTTAATTTAGGAAGTGCGTCTCCTATGCATGAATCATAACTTAGGAAGTGCGTCTCCTATGGATGATGTGTGATCTTCTAAATAGCCTTTGCGTAAGCAGAATTGGCGCATTACACCTGAAACTTTTCATCTTCAAATGCTTTGATATGGATATAGCTTTCATCCCTGTTTCAAACAAAGAAAACTTGTGAGTTTAAATATGGTGGTTGGTTTGCCACTCTTGCTGGGGATGGTTTTCTCCTTTCCATGCTCTGCTTCGTCTGACTGTCTTGAACTTTGTTGAACATTTCCATCCTTCTGACTGATCCTTAGCTGCAGGATTCCTAACTTTTTCTTTTCTAGTCTCCTCATCCGACCCCATATATCTCCCATGATAGCTGATTTCCATTCGACCATCTTGCCTATTTATTGATTACCCTTTTTTTCTGTCATCTTTGTGTCTCACATGAACCCCAAAGCATGTTGATTGATACCAGCTTAATGTGCTTGTTGTTCTTTCCGATCTTATAACGCTTAGATGTGCTAACCAAATCCCGTTTTGTGCAATTGGAAAGCTGGTGGCAAATTTTGAAGTCATTTCTCACTTGTTCTGACCAAACAGACTCAAGGAGATGAAATAAACAAGACAAAAGGAACAGAGTAAAGGAAAGAGATGATTCCTAATAAGAAACTACAAAGTAGAAACCTATCGGATGTGACTACCGACTCTAATGACCATGACATGCACCTGTAGCCTATTCTATCAAGCAAATCTGATGTTCAACTCTTGTTGTAATTTTCCGCCATGAAATTAGGCTTTAATGCTCCTATTGTCCAATCTGGTTCACATTTCCTTATTCGACTTGTAGTGCCCGAAGGGTTTTCACCATCAAGCCTCTCTCATTTTCTTTTCTCTCGACTTACCGTCACCTCAAGGTGCCTGTGAAGGTTTTCACCAATAAGACTCTCTCATTTTTTATTTTCCTGCTTGAACCAGAGTGTTGTCCCTGACACGAATTACCTTGGCCTGTTCGAACTTGGCATCTCTTGAAGACTGATCAGAAGGTATTTCTTTGGACCGTAATGTGGGTTTTTGGATGGGTTTAGAAAGAAAGGGTATTTAAGGCTCAAAACAATTCATCATGGGTTCAAAATTACAACTTTCGGCATCAGATTTCTTTACAGCAACCACAACTTCTGCCCCAGTTTCTTTCTTGGGGATCTTTTGACTTTTGTTCTCCTATGACCGAGCCGTGAGACGCCTACGTATCCTCTTTGAGGAATCAGGTCAAACGTAGTTCCCTTTCTCGTTGTTCTAGTTTTCCTTTTCACTTATTTCTTTTTTCTTTTTCTTTTCCTTTATCTTTTGTTGCTTTGTTGTTTTCTCTCTCTTTTTTTTCCTTTTCGTTTTCCTTTCTTATCCTTTTGTGTTTCTAATCGTTGTTGCTGATTTCGAAAGAGGGGTATGAAAGAAAACAAATAAGGCTCAAAGGGTTAACGAAGGATAAAGTATTTAGATAGCAGAACAAAATGCCTTCGTCATTCTAATCTTCAAAACATGCCAAGAAAACAACCAAATTAAACATTCGCAACATCTTCTGATTGCGCTAACTTGATAATCATATCCACACATTCGCCTTTTCATTTGTTCATTTTACAGCACTTTTGGACAACACTCCCATTCTTATTATTACGAACGATCCTTGCCAATTTGGCCAACTTGCATTTACAGTTTCTTTACGTTTTATCTGCCCATGGTTCCCCATGGTTTGGGCTTCAAATGATCTCAACTGTTCTTATTTTCCCTTAAGTGCCCCTATCATCTTCCAATTGCTTCATGATTAACTTTTAAGATTAGGCCTATAACTGTGCATGCAATGTCATGTCGCTAGAGTCGACAGGAAAAGGACTATAAAAAGGATAGGACCAAACAAAAGAATATATTTAGAAAAAAATGGAAAATAGAGAATTGCATTAGACAGCCAGGGAAAGAGTTTGTAAAACAAGCACAATAAACTGGGGTACAACCCTTGGAACAAACCTAGATAACACCAAATGAGATACTATGACCAAAAAAACTGGACAAAATAAAATGATAGAAGGGTTTGATTTACAAGACAATATCCAGATTACAACCCTGAAATAACCTGGACAATAGAATTGACAACAAAATAAGCCACCAAAAACTCCACTCTGGTTGACCAAGAAATGGAGAGTCTTCCCAATTACCAAGCACGACATCTTAGCCACTGAGCTTCGCATCAATATTACCAAGGCCACTATCTACTTCAACATTTTCAGCTTTAGTCAATACATCCCTAAGAGGATTCACGTGCTCTCTGTCACTATGCATCATCCCCACAAAGTGTGCATCATGACGTGCAGATAAAGGGTTCTGCGCGATATTCTGGGTGTCACTGTCTTGGATCTCAATCAGGTTTTCCTGGATCTTGTGTTTCCGTCTCACCACAAACCAACCACCTCAATTTTCTCAACAATTCAAAACAAAACATGTTAGAATGGATTCAGTCGGTCCCCATTATTAACAACTTTTTCTTTCATTTTTTTTTCTTTTTGATTGTGGTCGAATCTTATGGAGATTGCCTACGTATCATGACCCCGCATGAATCAGACCGTGCGTATTTCGCGCAAATGAAAGGTAAACAACAATGAAACATTTTTGGAATTTTTAATTTTCATAATAAAATTGACTAGGTTTCAAAGGTTTAAAGATGACCTACAAACTCGAAAATCAAACAACCCACATATTCTAATAAAAAGAATTACAAACTCAAAAACAAACAACCAACTTCCTTTCCTTGTTTGCCAATCTCAATCAAATGGCTATTTTTGCAAATGTGGCCCCTTCCTAATTTCTCATGAATTTTGAGGCCGGAGAGGATCTATTTTATCACACTTTTATAAACTTGTCCGTTCTTTTATGAAAACAGCCTTTCGACAACTGAAAGATACTTTAAGGCTATCTCGGCAAGAACGGTTCAATACACTGCCGAAGCTGGCTCGGCTTATTTTGACCAAAAATCACAACGGCATTCATTTGCCCACTGACTCTTTTTTTTCTTATTTTTTAAATTAAAACAAAAGACCTGATTTTGCAAACATGACCTTTCAGCACTTCGGCGACGAAGATTTTAAGGCTGTGTCGGTCAATCGACCAAAATCTAAAAAATGACCCAAAGGTGGTTGTTTATGCAAAGTCAGCCTTCCGGCATCCCTTTCGGGAACATTCAGCTATTTTTGACAAAACGGCATCACCCGACTTATTTATGATTTTTTTTTCGAATTAAAATAAAGGACCCGGTATTGCAAACACGGCCTTTCAGCGCCTCGGGGACGAAGATTTTAAGGCTGCGTGGGTCAACCGGCCCGAATCTAAAAAAATGACCAAAGGTGACTATTTACGCAAAATCAGCCTTCTGGCGTCCCTTTCGGGAACATTCGGCTATTTTGACGAAAACGGCATCTCCGGACTTATTCATGACGAAAATATTAATTTTGACATTTTTGGCGACTTTTGCAAAAGGGGAGTTGGGCCCGATGAGGGTTGCCTACGTATCTTACATCCGGTGAGAATCAAACCAGCGTAATTCGGGTAAGGAAAATAAACTAAATTTGAAAACAAGACTCTTTACTTTTGTTTCTCAAATAATTAAAAAAAAAAACTTTTCTTTCTCCTTTTTTTCTCAAAATTTCGGCAGAGTTTTGACACTACCTAGGCATTTTTTTTTTTTTAAAGTAGTTATCTCTCTACACCGCTATTTTTCTCTTTTTCTTTTTACGATTTTCCAGTATTTTCAATTTTCAGAAGCCGGTCAGCATGCAAGTCTGAAGCGAATAAATGCATAAAACAAACAAGATGCAGCAGGATGGTCTTTTTTATTTCAGGTTACCTACCCTAGACGAACTCAACCCCTGTGTCGAGTCCCCTAAGTCCAATGCAACATGATGCAAATAAGCCTTCCTACTAGTGATCCGGCATGAAGTCAAGTTATACTAGGTTTAATGCCTGGGGTGTGAGGCTTATCTAAACTGGCAATAAAACAAGCGGACAACTCGAGTTAGGAAGGGGTAGCGTACTGGGAGCAATACTTCTCCGGCTTAACTACTGGACCCTTCCCGTTCTTGAATATGGGTGACTGATAATCCTTCACCGGGAGCCCAGGCCCACTGGCTTTATCTCAACAAAGAATGGGGCGCGTATCCGCGATTCCCGAGGTTTTATTCAGAAGACTCAGAGGGGGTGCGCAAGAAGACAATTTATAATACAGTTCAACAATATCAAAACGGTAAAGCATTTAGCACATATAGCGTGAAACATGTAGAAAAATCAAATAATATACAGTCTAAATACAAAAAGTATATCAAGCTCGAATTCTTGAACCCTGAACAAAAGTTCTGGGAACTATCCTCCCCAGCAGAGTCGCCAGAGCTGTCACACCTCCTTTTTACGCCTACCGCACTCTGCGAAGGGTGTAGTAAAGGGAGTTTTTTCAATTAAAGGACAATTGAAATGGGATTATTATTAAAGATTCAGAGTCACCACTTGGGAGATTAATGGTGTCCCAAGTCACCGGTTGAATCTCGAATCGAGGAAAAGATTAACTCTGTATTACGGTCTACGAACCAGAAATCCGGATAAGGAATTCTGTTAACCCGGGAGAAGGTGTTAGGCATTCCCGAGTTTCGTGGTTCTAGCACAGTCGTTCAATTGTCATATTTGGCTTATTTATCTGATTTTAGACATGCTTAAACTTATGTGCAAATTTTAACCTTTAACCGATTTTAATTATTTTTTAAGGAATTGAACGTCGTTTAAAATATATTTTTGGATCACGTCACATGAAATGCACCCGGATCCTCGACACATTTTATTCAACGTTTTGGGATTTTGATTTGGGTCACATGAAATGCACACCCGAGTTTAGGAAGGCAATTTTATTAAAATCGCGCCTAAAGTGGCTAACGCGTTATTATCTTTTGGGAGGGCCGTGAAATTCACTAAATGGCCCTTCCCGAATTTTTAAGTATTGCTTAGTTAAGCATTGAATGAGGGCCCCGCAATTTACATATTTTATTGGGCGAGGCTCGTCTCATCTTTTTTTAAAGGCCAATCCTAAAGCGTCTATGATTTTCTATATTGTTTGTCTCTAAAACATAAAAGTAAACCTAATTAATTATTATTAGAATTCGGGCTTCAAGTTCAAGTCGGGGTCCAAGCAAAAGGGAGCACCTTTTAGCTTGGACCCGCTACCTAACTCAAAGCCCACAGCAAGCCAATTAACGAATCTACCGTCGCTTCACTCTTGGGCCCAAAGGCCCAAACCACAATATGCACATTAACCAAGGATTTTCGGAAACCTGGAGCGGGTTCGACGTCAGCCCAAAACGGACAACAAACCTGGGGATTGAGGGGTCGAATCCCCTGGCATGGACAGGCCATGAATTCATTTGTCCATTTTTGTCCCCAAACGTTAGGATGCGCTTTATGAGTTTCATAGTACTCACATAAAAGCCCTGGGCCTGATTGCCTTCAATTGGCCAATTTTGGCCCTGAAAAATCATTGTCCAGGCTTGGGCTATCCTTTTTTGTAACATAGTCCAAAAATCCTATAGGCAGTAACAAATTATAACGGAAAGGCAATATACTATTATTCAAAGTAGCAGGCCATTGATCAATCAAATTTTGATTCCATGCTCTAATTATTTTATTTATTTAATACTGATGAGTTTCCAAATATTCCAAAAGGTCAAAAATAAACTGACATGCACTAACTATACTACCTATATTACTAACACAAACTATGCTAAATTATTAGGCTATGTTAACACTATTAAACTAACTAATAACTGAATAACCAAATACTCTTAAGCAACAGTTCATAGGTTTTGCAACAATCCAGAATAGTGCACACAATCCTAAAACAAACCATGTCTATTACAGAAACTAATAGATGCTAGAAGGTAAATTAAAACAAATAATAAGAGGATTCAACAGGGAAGATCTTCATTTCACTTCAAACTGAGGTTACATCAGTGTACTTAAGCGTGTACCTGGAATTGAGCAAAATGAAGAGGAAGTAAGATCAGTAGCAATAAACAACAGGTGCAGCAAGCAACAGCAACAGTAAAAACGCAATAACACCGATCAATAGTGATACCACATCAACAGACAACCAACATCTATTTCAGCTTGAAAGACACCAACGAATAGACCCAAGAGCTAACTGAGCCAACCAAATATAGCTCAAAATGACCAACACAATTCGAACACACCCAAAACTGGAACAATGAATCTCAAAAAAAAATCCAGCAACTCAAAACTAGGCTAGAAGATCAACAACTACTGAAACTTCAGTTTAAACTAGGAAACTGAATGAATTTTTATAGCTTTTGTATGTTTGCCTAGGAAGTCTATTGTTCTTCCTCTCGAAATCAATCTCACTGCTCTTTTTTAAGCTCTCTCCAAACTCTGTCTCAGATTGTATTTTTTGTTTTCAGTCCTAATCTCTTTTAATCTCTGTATATTCAGTTATCTCCCCCTTTTCTCATCTATTTCAGCCTCATTTTATAGGCATTCCATTGAGTGGATTTGCCACTACCAATTATATTTTAGTTCTTTTAATTTTCCACTTAGCTAGTGCCTTCACCACTATTAACTTATCCTTTCAATTTTTATTATCCACTTAGTTACTGCTCTTTTTAATTTAATCCAGCTATTGCCCCCTACCATTTAGCAGCCCCCTATATTCAATTATTGATGCCCAATTTCCAGATTACCCCTTACAGTACGTGTTATTTACCCCTCTGCCTAAATTCGAAATTATCACAATTGCAATCACAGTAAACTAAAGACTGAAACTTTTTATTGAAAACCAAAATCAGCTAATAACTCAACTAGAATCCAGAATCAAACGAATTAAAATCTAAATGGACGAACAACTAAGCACAATTTAGAACACAAAAATCAGAACAAAATCAAACCAAAACTTGAATAATTCAAACTACTAAATCATTCTTATCAGAGGACAACCAGGCATGCATCATTTGGATCAGAATTACCACCAAATTCGATTAAACCACTAGCTTACTGCTTTAGTTTTGCTAAATTGACATGTGAATACTTAATAACATAAGTAAAGATGAAGAATCAGATAGAGCTCAAACCAACAAAAAACGAACTAACACAAGAAATAGAAACAGGATTGACTAACCATTAAAAGGAACCGAAATTTAAAAGAATAAAGGAAATCACAAAATCTATAAGGGACTTACTGCCTTCAAAGCTCAATTTTTAACAGTCAAAGCTTGCCCGACTTCGAATGAGGTCTTCAAATGGTGTTACATATTTGTCCTTGTCCAAAATAAACCCGTAGCACCATTTAAAGATACATTCGAACAAACTGGTGCTGAAAAGTTGTACAGAAGGACCCTAGGTCTAATGTTCGTGAAGACCCGGTGGAGTTTGAGGGGTTTTGCTTTGAGATTCAGGATGAGGGTGGTCTGGTGGTCAAATGATGTTACTTTGGGATGGTTTAGGGTTGGCGCTGCCACCAGGGATTTTTAGGGCGGCGCTAGGGTTCTTATTTTCAAATGGATATTCGAGATACCTGGGATGGATTCGAACAAAACTGGGATGTGATTTGGGACGAGGGAAGTCAGGCGGAGCTGGGGTGTGAACTTGGGGTAGTTTTAGGGTTTTGCTCGAACCTTTGATTGAAGATTGGCCTGGGATGATTCGAGGCAAGATGAATATAGCATGAAGACGAGGAGGTTGAGGTGGTTTAGTGGTGTAAACTGGAGGCCATTGGTGACTGACCGCCGTCATGGGCGATTTCCGGCGGGCGGTCAGTGGCGGAGTGAGGCGGAGGGATTTTTGGTCTCTGAGGGTTAGAGAGATAGAGAGGGGGGTTTGTCTTGGGGAGGGGGGGTATGGGTATGTTTGGCAGTTATATACGGGATGGGGGATTTGATCCTGGCTGTTGGATCAATTAAGATCAACGACCTGGATCAGCTGATTAATTTTTTACGACGTCGTTTCAATTTCTTTGAGACTGGATCGGTCTTAGGTGCAAATGGGTCAGGGCGTGGGGGTGAGTTGTAACCGTTGGATCAAATGCAGATCAACGGCTTGGATGGGGACGCTTTAAACGGCGCCGTTTAGTTGATGTTAGGGCTGAATTGGACCATTTGATCAAGTGAGATCAACGATCCAGATTATCCTGATCAAAACGCTGTCGTTTGGCTGGGGTTAATGCCAGACCACTTGGATCGGATAAGGGCGGAAATTTGGGCCTGGTTTTGGTCAAAATAACAATGGCCCAGTCCGATTTTCATCTCATTTTTTTCCATTTGTCTCTTTTCTAATCTTCAAAATTAAAAACCTAAAAATTCTAATTTAAATTGTAAAACCAAAATCAGCTTGCCAAAATACTAATTAGCTTCTAATAACTATTATCACACACAATTAAATACCAATTAAAAATAGAATCACACAATTTGACATTAAATGCTAAAAATGCAAAGTACGTATTTTTTTGTGATTTTTCCATTTTTGTAAAACAAACTTAATTACTCCAAAATGTAGAATTGAATCCTGGATGCAAATGCGACATATGTTTGGTATTTTATATTAATTTAAACAAATAGACATGCACAGACAAATACAAACAATAAAAGAAAAATAATAAATAATCCACAAAATCACACACGACACAAAACTATTTTATTTCGCTTTTTTTTTTGGAGTAATTCTCGTATAGGTTAAAAATTACGTGCTCACACTATATCCCAATAATTTTTTGCTATAGCCGCTTTATTCCACATATATAAGTTTGTCAAGCTAAGTCCACCAATACTTTTTGGAGCATAGACTTTATCCAAGGAAACCAGGGCTTTATTGGTGATGGTATTGCAGCCTGACCAAATGTAGCTTCTGTCACACCTCCTTTTTACACTCCCCGTGAAGAGTATAATAAAAAGGAGTTTTTCCAATTAAAGGACAATCGAAATGGGATTCATTTTTTTTATTTATTTAAGATTCAGAGTCGCCACTTGGAAGATTTATGGTGTCCCAAGTAACCTTTTTGAATCCCGGGTCGAGGAAGGGTTTGACTCTGTTTAACAGTCGCGAACCAGAAATTCGAGTAAGGAATTCTGTTAACCCGGGAGAAGGTGTTAGGCATTCCCGGGTTCTGTGGTTCTAACACGGTCGCTCAACTGTCATATTTGGCTAAAATTGATTTTTTTATACATGTTATCCTATTTGTACAATTTTAGAATTAATTACCGCTTTTTGTTAAATTATTTTTATTTTTAAGAAAGTGAACGTTGTTTAAGAACGTGTTTTTGGATCACGTCACATGAAATGCACCCGGATCCTCGACACATTCCTATT